>JAUMHP010000082.1:11212174-11237052 GCA_032361065.1 Enteromius trimaculatus | reverse complement strand
TTATTTCTTTTAATTTTATTTTAACTTTTTAGTGTGTTTTATATTAATTTTCTAAATGAATTAATTTCATTATTTATTTTTTATTTTGATTGATGGCAAAGCTAACCAAATAACAATTATTGAAAAACTAAATTAAAGAATATTTTCATATAAATAATAACTTAAATAGTGTCTTTGTTGATGAACATTGGTGAAGGATAATTATTGGTGAAAAATTTTACAATTATTTTACACATTTACTTTATTTATGATGAAAGTAAGATTATTCATTAAATATGGTTATTTTAGTAAGAGTTGACGTTTTAAATAATGAACTTTATAATTTTCTTAATTTCTACATTTTTATCCGTTGTTGTTTCTTTGTCACAAAACTCCTTATCGAAACCTGTTTTTAATCTCAAAGCCTACATCCTACAATGCTGCATGATTATCTGTTTTTTCAGACGAGACCGAATATGAGTACAGTGGAAGTGAAGAGGAAGAGGAAGAACGAGACATAGGAGAGCCAAGGTACTTTTTTCTGCTCACACACAAGCATGTGGGTATAGTGGAGACCTGATTGACTTAAAGATGATTTAACGTCTTCCTTACAGCTCTATCATAAACATCCCTGGGGAATCGACCCTGAGGCGGGACTTCCTGCGACTGCAGCTGGCTAATAAGGAGCGCTCTGAAGCCCTGAGGAGACAACAGCTAGAACAGCAACAGAATGAGGAGCACAAGCGCCAACTACTGGCAGAGAGGCAGAAACGCATCGAGGAGCAGAAGGAGCAAAGGAGGCGACTGGAGGAGGTAAGAGGAGGAGAAACACCGCTCAAAAACTGAGTTTGCTGCCATTTTTCTGAAATCTTCTGCACTACAGTGGTGTATTAATATCTTTAAAGCTAATGTTTTAATCTAAACGTAATTATATAATTTTAAAATATTTGTTGTTTAATATTTGTTTCATATTTGTTGCATTTTAATGTATTTTATATTTATTTGTTTATTATTTATTTATTATTTATTTAATGTATTTTATTTATTTATTATTTAAAGCATTTAATTTTTATATTTTCTAAGCTAAATATTGAATCTAATATTTAATTGGATCTATTTATAATATTCATTTGTTATTATTTAAAGCACATTTTATTTCAAGATGTTTAAAGCTAAACGTTTAGTCTGAATGTAATATTTGTTATATTGTATTTATATATTGCTCATAATTATTATATGTTTTGTATTTATATAATGTTATTTTAAAAACATTATATTTCATTTTTATTTTATTTTATACAATTTCTGTTCCAGCTTTCAACTCGTTCTCCGCTGATTTTGCTTTCGGAACTAGATTTTATATTAAACATCAACTAATTGATGACAACTATAACAACATTAGATGTATTTACCATATTACAAAGCCAAAAGTTTCCGACATCAACAACAAAAGAAAGGGGAAGCATTTTCTTCTGCTTTCATGCATCATTATGTTCTTAGTTGCATTTTTTGGACTTAGCATTGTTTTTTCCTTGCAACCCTACCAGAACAAACAGACAATATGCTTTATTATACCGGTCACGCTCAGACACACACTTCCTGTACTCTATTCTGTGTGCGTAATGGCTCATGAGATGACTGCTGTCTTTAAAGTCCCTGGGAGACCTTGAGCTATGATCAGTCCACAGGAAGGTTGCCCAACATCTTGGGAATTCTTCAAACGGGAGACAAAGACAGACAACGGTCGTTGAGCCGGCGGAGATATTCCTGAGTTATGTGATGTAGGGTTTTCTCAGTAGGAGAGGGAGCAGAATACCTGTGGCGATGAATCAGGTGGCCCGGCTGGGCGTCAACCTCTCATTCAGCACATCTGTCTCCCGCTGGTCCACTGTCAGTCCGCCTCGTTTCAGCAAAGCTCCTGTCAGCAGCCCCTGCTGGGGAAAGACCATTCAGCACGGCTACCGAAATGCATTGTTTTTTGAACTGATATAAGAAGGAACTGCATGTTCCAGTATGGATCTGATCTGATAGTTGGACTCAGCATTGAGATTTTTTAAGAGTTAGGTTAGTTAATGAACACATGTGTTTGTCACCTCACAGCAACAGCGACGGGAGAGAGAGCTCCGGAAACAGCAGGAGAGAGAGCAGAGGAGGCGTTACGAGGAGATGGAGCAGCTCCGGAGAGAGGAGGAGAGGAGGCATGCTGAGAGGGAGCAGGTACATATGTTCACACGAACACACATCCGCTATTATACATGGCTAATTGTGGTCGCTTTTATTGATAAAGTAGAAAGAGGACACAAAGTGATGGAGAGAGTTATTTCAGTACATAATGTTATAATAATACACGGTGCAAAAAGAGATAGGGAAGCTAAACCATGTCAGAACTAACAGCTCAACTCATATGAACAGGAAGGAAAGAAGTGACGTTGCAGCTTCACAAGCTCACACTCCACGCTAACAGACTCCCACTGATTCACCACTACAGAGACGGATACAAGATGTACTTTCTGTTAATACGTGATGGCACATATTTTTAGAGGGCATTGTTTTTTGTTTAGTTTTTTGGTCATTATTATTTCAGTATTCAATTATTTCAGTGTTCTAGTGCTCATTTACTACATTTCAATTTTTTTATAGTTATTTATTATAGTTTATTTTTTCTATATTTTATCTCATGTTACTTAGAAATGTCTGTATATATATGTGTGTGTACATCTATATGTGTATGCATGTGTGTGTATATATACGTATGTTTTATATGTATGTGTATGCGTATGTATGTATGTGTGTGTGTATATATGTAAATATGTGTATAGATAGACAGATAGAATATTATATAGAATATTTAGGGCCCAGATTTTACATTCAATATCTAGTTATGACAAAAAGTCATAACAAATGTTCTAAATCCAAATGTTCTAATCCGTTTTGTTTCTGATTTTTGATCAATAGCCATAACCAAATAATCATTATGCAATGCATAACACAATATTTGTGAATATTTTAATACAAATAATAATTGTAAATGACAGCATCTTGATGAACCTTTCAATGTAAAGACAAAAGCCACCATTATCACTAGAAATATGGCAAGACATATTTAGACACAGGCGTGTATGAAGAGAGCGTGTGTCCATGTGCTCCGTTTCAAACCCTTCTGTTAATCATGTGTAATGCGCCGTGCACTTTGTTCTCAACTGTAACTGTCCTCTCAGATATCAATATCAGACTCACACATGCCTCAATCCCTCATTTAAAGCTTTCTCTCCAGTCAGTGACTCACTTCCTCCAGGGAGGGAAATGTTCTGCTGGATGTATGCATATTTAAAGCACCCACCCACCTTTTTCAAATGCGCCCTGCTATATAGTGAATGAGGACGTGTGACAGGCCGCATGCAAGGCAAATAAGAATGAATGAGCCAGTTCACCAGTTCTCACTCATGCCAGAAGTTAAGTGGTGTTACAAATTTAACTATTAATTTAGCAAACCACCCCCCTTTAAAGTTACCGTTGAAGCGGTTGTAATCAGACAGTAGCAGCAGCAAATAAAGCTGATCTCACTGTTAGCTTGCTTACCATATGGACTGCCAGATAAATTTGTAAGACTTTTGAGGTGCTTTTTGTCTGTGAAACATTTTGTCATATTGTAACAGTCCTCGGAGACAGTTGTGATATTTTGGCACAGCTAATTAAGTAAGATTTTTCCTAAGTGTCGTTCAATAAAAATGCTTTCAGCCCCTTTAATGCCACAAAGCACTGCATTTTTTTGCTGTCATTAAGCAATTCATTGTTTTGTTGCTAATGACAGTGAAAGTGTCCTCTACAGCGAGACATATAATCCAGATGAAGTTCACTTCAGTGCCTTGTTTTCAGTTTGAAGATAAATCCTGTTTAATCCTTTCATAAAGAATGAGACACATCCTTTCGAAATTTTAATGGGGTTTTTCTCTTCAGATATCTTTTTGTACAGTCTTATCTGCTTGTGTGTTCTGTACACTGCCATAAATCAGTTTTTCCTCTATAATTGCACAGGTTTTTTTTTTGGAAGTAGTATCTAGAAAACTCCCCAAGGCTTCATTTATTTGATCTAAAATACTTTAAAAGCAGTGATAATTCAATATTACTGCAACTGTTTTCTGTTTGAATACACTTTAAAACATAATTCGTGTGATGGCGAAGCAGAAAGTCTTCAGTGTCACGTGCTGTTTTATAAATCATTCTATTATGCTGAGTTTTTGCTCATTTATCATTTATTAAACAATGCCATTTTAATTATCAGCACTAGAAATAGTTGTGCTGCTTAATATTTTTGTGAAAGTTCATTCTTTGATGAATAGACAGTTCAAAAGAATGGCTTTTATTTGAAATATAATTATTTTAATCATTATTTTTGATAATCTTTAATGTATCCTTTTGGATACATCTCGGATGGTACTATACGTGCATTTTACCACTCTACAGAGTTGAGGTCTAAAGTTTACATCCCCCCTTCAGAATCTGTAAAATGTAAGTTATTTTACCAAAATAACAGAGATCATACAAAATGCATGGTATTGTTTATTTACTACTTACCTGAATAACATATTTCACATAAAAGATGTTTACATGGTCTACAAGATGAAATAATAACTGAGTTTATAAAAATTACCCCATTCAAAAATTTACATCCCCTTGATTCTTAATACCATTCTTACCTGAATGATCCACAACCTGACCCATCTTCCCACAAATTCTTTGGTTTTCCAACTTTTTTGTGTATTTATACTCTTTCCAACAATGAGATCTATCTTTTTACACAGAGAACAGCTGACGGACTCATATGCAGCGATTACAGAAGGTTCAAACGCTCACTGATGCTCCAGAAGGAAAAACCATGCATTAATTGACCTCGACCGTACTCTACTTTAAAAATCATTTAAAAATGAACACTTAACAGCAAAAGACATTATTAGATATCCCATGGCATCTCATTATGCTGCCATTGTCTAGAAGTAAACATTAGGGCTGAATTGGACTCTGTGCTGCACCTATCACACTTTTTGTCATTTTGACAAAATGGTTTTAATCCAAACCAACTTCTAATACTTTTTCTTTGGGGCGACATTCCCCTCGAGTAGTCTGGGGTTAATTGCCCTGCTTTAGGAAATTAGGATCAGGGTCCTAAGTGACTCCCGAGTGCATGGATGGCTCATTCCACGGTTTGAACTAGTGACCTTTGGTTAGTGAGCTCATCACACAGAAGGCCACATGGGATCTAGACAGGGCAGCAAGTTATTATCAGGCTTTCTTACCTTTAGATTTGCTTGATTAATCTTTCATTCTTTCATTTTGATGCTCTTTGAAGGCCCTGTCATCTCTTTTTCTTCTCTTTTTCTCACTTTCACTCTGATGCGCTGTGCTATGGGGTTAGGAGTATATCCGCCGGCAATTAGAAGAAGAACAAAGGCAGCTGGAGATTCTTCAACAGCAGCTTCTCCAAGAACAAGCTCTTCTCCTGGTAAACTCTCATTTCAACTTTCACCTTTTAAAGTTCTTGCACTTCTTTTCTTTTGATCCGCTGCACTTATTCCATCTGTCTGTCCCCTCAGCGATCAGTGCACTCACAGAGAGTATCGATTGCGTGAATTGATCTTGGGCGTTTGGGATTTATGGCGGCTCTGTTTGTTATTGCTCAGTTCTCAGGGAAATTTGACTCGGGATCCACAGCCATCAGGCCATCGATGGGATTGGTTTATAGAGCTGTTGAGTTTAGAGATCTTCTGAAGTTCTGATAGCCTCCAGTTATTTTTAGTCCAAACCAGTTAGCATTATGTTGTCTCATGTGATTATCTGCTCTATATGTGCCTCAGATTTTTGACATCATTCTGGTTCTCTGGTGTGTGTAGGAATACAAACGGAAGCAGCTGGAGGAGCAGAGACAGGCTGAGCGATTACAGCGGCAGCTGCAGCAAGAAAGGGCCTACCTTGTTTCACTGCAGCAACAACAGCAAGAGCCACGGCCTGGGGACAAAAAACAACTGTACCACTACAAAGACTCAGTCAACCCCAGTGACAAACCAGCCTGGGCCAAAGAGGTACAGAGAGATGATCTTAAGCCTCTAATACTGTGTAATGTTGGGTGAAAACATTGATTTTCTGATTAAGCACAATCCTTCCTTTAAATTATTCCAGTATTGATTCATAAAATCCTGAATACGAGTTTATTAAAAAGCAGTGTACCCCTGAAACAATCACAAGAAGAGTTTTTCTTTGAGGGGTGCACACAAAAAGCCTACAACTTGCATAGTCCGATTCATAAAATGTAAGACTTTTATGAGTTAATAAGTAATGTACATAAGCACCTCCTATGAATTTGTTCTTTTTAGTGGCTCAAAAAGTACTTTAGAAAAGGCCTGATTCACAAAACAAATTATTCTTATGTCAAAACCACCTCATTACTGTAGTAGAGCCTAGATTCACCAAACAAGTGATTTGGTTCTTTTTAGTGAATAAAAAATTTACACCGTATTGGTGTAGCCTGATGCATGAAACAAATGACTCGTTAAATTGGTTCTTTTGGATTAATAAAGTGTGCTACTGTACCAGTTTGAATCTCAATCGTTGCCCTGTATGATTTACAGTATTAAAAGAGAGGCAGTGTCTTTTAAATGTAGTCAAAATAAATTCAAATCAGTCAGCAATGGATCAAGAGCTTATGAATCTGAATCGAATCAGGAATCTGTATTAATACCCAGCCGTAGTCCTCATTGTCAAGAATCTCCAGTCACTGATTGCAGACATTTCATACCTATAGTCTCATTTACATTTGCTAATGGCTTAATGCGATGCATTTTTTCAGGTTTGGTGCCCAGGTATGATGCATCTCACTTCTTGTCAATAACCTTTGTTAGATTTCCGATTCCATTGGATGTTTTTTGATTATCACGCTCTGAAACGACCTCCCCGTCCATCTTTGGTTTTGCGGGTCATATTCTGAACAGTTTTATTGTGCTTATCTGAACACAGGTGATGGAGAGAGCTCTGAGTAACTCCCCTCGAATCCCTCCCAAGAAGCACCATTCGTTTAACAGTCCTGGAGAAAAACGTGTCGGCCAACTCCTCCCTCTTGACAAGAGCCCCTCTAATCAGCCCACGAGGCCCCCTTCCTACCCAGCAGCCTCCCACTCGAGAGAGCTGGAGCTGGCCGAGCCTCAGCTCAGGATAGTCAGTGGGCCAAACGTTCCTAGAATCCGTGTGTCTTGCGAGCCAGATCCATCCCAGCTGGTCAGGATGGTCCAGCAGCATCTTGAGCAAGAGTCCCGGGGCCGCAATCCCGGACACTCCAGCAAAGGGGCTGATATTGAGAGAGACTTATACGTCTCAAAGGTCTGCCTCTGCTAGCATGACTTATTCGTGTCTCCTTTTTTTTTGCCGTGATCTAGATCTGGTCATGGTACACATTCAAAGAATTAATGCGGAAAAAGAGCTTTTTTCCTAAATTTTCTATCGGGGCATTTGGATGATCTCTTTTGGAATGCCTTGTTTCTGTTTTCCTCTCGTTCTCTGGGTGCGGGGGTTCCTGTAGGTTCTGTCTCCCAGTTAGTTTGGTGGATTTTCTTCTGACTGCTGCCGTTCTTGCTGTTGTCTTGTTCTAATGTTCCATAATCTTCTCTTTGAACTTCCCTATCACTCGTGATGACAGAGGAGCATGGGATTGTGGGCAATAATGAGAGAAGTCTGGATATGCTGGACCACAAATGAGCTTTAAACTGGTGGTTCTCAACCTATTTGACTTCAAGGCCAACCAAGATTATTTCTGATACTTCTGCCATAATGACAAAGCTGTTTATTCTAAACATTTTATTTACAGAAACTAGGAGTGGCCAAAATACAAAAATAATTTACATAATTATAAATACATTTCATAATCCCAGTATCTAAATGCCCATAGTTTACATATTTTATTACCAGTGAGACTTTTTGTTACATAGTTTATTTTTTTTTAATTATTAGTTTTTTCTGCCTGATAAAATATTATAGAGCTTGGCAAAAAATTATTTTCAGAATACAAATTTTAAAGAATGTTATACATTTTTTTCCTAGTCTAGTAATCATATTTTAAATGTAATAAACATTTTTAACTTGCTTGATATTTTATTAAATAATGTTATATTATTCAGTTATGCAGATGATGAGATCTCGTTCTTAAAAAGGCCAGTTGTTAATGAAAAAATTTAAAATATTATGCTTGCATGTTAGCAATTTTTCAAAACCTTGTTTTAACTTGTTTTACTCATTCCTAACCTCCAGTTTGAGAACCACTGATTTAGACTTTGTAAAAATGACAAAGGGAAGTTGTTAAGGGGTTGTGTTGTTACTTGTAGGCACATATTGTGCTCTGACAGTGTGTCATTTCAGATCCAAACCTCCCTTCATTCTCAGAGAAGAAATAAACATGGTTTTCTCACTGACGCGTCTTCCTTTCCCGTCGGTCAAACGATTTCTAGGATGACCATAAATGATTATTTTCTGATCTGAAAATGCTTGTGAATGGTGCATGACAGTTTTGAGGCTTGTTGTTTGACTTTGAGATTTCACAGCATCGCCTTTAACATACTGGACATAATGGACTAAGTGTTTCCTTTCTGTCTTTAACTTGATGAAATTTCTTCTTCTGTCGTTTGGTTATATGTGTCATCTTTGCTTATTGAGTCATTGGGTCTGCAGAAGTGAATAAAAGATTATCTTCAGTCAAGTTGAGGGAACAGAGCTAAAAATATCTAAAATGTCTCGTAATGAGGCCGTCTCTTTAATTTGGGGCAGGCGGATTTCGCACAAAGATTTAGAAACTCAATCTTGGTTGATTTATGTGAATGCTAGAGATGAATAAGACTGACAGAAGCCTAAAGGTTTAATATCATATTAGCTGTTCTTATTAAAAGGTAAACTAATTGGTTTCTATTTGAGATATATACAATTGGAATTAAAATTTTTAAAATTGGCAGAAGCTACTTAAATTATTATGTTGTGCAAGCCTTGTGTAGACCCTACAGTGTCTTATATCAGCCACTTTAGACATTGACTCTCAAGCAAAGAGGAAACAGACTGTTTATGAAGAGTTGCTTGGACACTAACTTCCTCTCTGTCAGGTTGAGGAACGCTCCAAGCTGAACCGTCAGAGCTCTCCGGCTCTTCAGCACAAAGTGGCCAACCGTATTTCCGACCCTTCCCTGCCTCCCCGCTCAGAGTCCTTCAGCAGTGGAGGCATACAGCAGGCCCGGACGCCTCCCATGCACCGCCCGGTAGAGCCTCAGGTACTTCCTGACCTCCTGATCTGTCTTTAGAGAGACAGATGTGTTGTGAAAAACACTGACCCCAGAGTTCTCCTTTCAGATGGCGCACCTGGTCTCTGTAAAGTCCCATGGCTCTTCCATGACAGGATCCCAGTCGCTGCACGATCAGTCCTCTCAGGGCGTCTCAGCTTTCCAAGAGGGTCTGTCGCCTCACCGACCACCAATGCCTCGTCAGAACTCTGATCCCACGTCAGAAACCCCCGCCCCACCACCTCGCATTACCAGCCGAGAGGAGAAGTTTGACCGTAGCTCCTGGCTGAGACAAGAAGATGACGTCCCTCCAAAGGTGATAATCTGGGATGAAATGTGTTGCTTGTGACTCCTGAATCCAGTGACATTAATAGCAATTCATGTGGCATTCTCAACAGGCCGATCACCGATCCCGAGTCTCAGGAAGCAGTGAAAAACATCGCTAAATATGAATTGTAATATTTAACTAACTGCATAGTCAAGACATAAAGGAATAGTTCCCTTGTGTCATTGCAAACATTTGTTCATCTTTGGAGCACAAATTAAGATATTTTTGATCAAATCTGAGAACTTTCTGACCCATAGACAGCAACGCAACTGACACATTCAAGGCCCAGAAACGCAGTAGGGACATTGTTAAAATAGTCCATGTGAAAGCTCTTGGATTTTGTCAAAAATATCTTAAGGTGAATGAGGGTGTCACAGGTTTGGAACAACATGAGGTTAAGTAATTAAAGGGAAAACTATTCCTTTAAACCTCTAAATATAACTGTACAAAATATAAGAAATACTAAATTATCAAGGGTTTCAATGTAAACAGAAATAAACATGGTTTGAGTTTGAGCCATAAATTATTTTATCTACTTGTATTACTTTAGGTCATATTCATTCATCTCATTGAAATAATTATTAGCACAACTTAGGCAGTTTAATTTCATTATCTTTATTTTTTTTAAGACTTTTATTACCTTTATTTTTATTTATATTAATATTTTTAGTACTTGATGTCAAAAGTTAAATCAGTTTGTGTAAGTATTAAGTACACTGTGAAGTAGTTTAGATCCACAGCTGAAATTTATTCATAAATGTATAATGCATTTGATTAGATGCGCGTGATTGATATATAATAAAACAAAGCCAATATTTAAAGTTCATCTTAGTAAATTAACATCTTAACATCTGTTAACATGCTTCAGGTGCCCCAAAGGACCACTTCCATATCTCCTGCTCTGGTGAGAAAAAATTCACCAGGGAATGGACCAGGAGGACTGGGGCCAAGAACTGGAGCACATCTGATCCGAGCAAGGTATATTCTCTCTCTTTTTATTTTATTTTTTCACTCATTTTACACCTTTTATTGCAGATCATAGTTGCCCTCATGAATACTATGTTTAGTAAATAATTAAAACATTTAAATAATTAAAATAATTATGAAATCCTCCCAATAGATAAAATTCCAATTGTAGTTTACAATACCAATTTTTTACTTTTTTTAAATTAAAATAATTTTTAATTACATGTTTTTGTAATTACATCTATTACTCACAAACAGCAGTTTCTGTCAGTAACCCGATAAATAAATAATGGAAAAAATACATGTTTTTTCCTGAGACTTGCACTTCACTTCTGTCAAATGTTTGAATGCATCCTACCTTTGGCACAGTAACCCAGACCTGCGGATCCCCATGGAGTCGGCTCTCCAGAGAACCAGTAGTGGTAGTTCTTCCAGTTCTAGCACGCCCAGCTCTCAGGGCGGCTCCAGCGAGAGGAACCGTGTGGGAGGTGAGAGACCCTCAGGAATATTCTCTCAGTCTGAGCACCTGCACTAGGGAGCCTTGACGTTCGATTGTCTCCACAGGCTCCAGTAAACCTGAGGGATCCCCGGCAGTGTCCCAAGAATCCAAGCCCAAAACCCAGGAGGAGAACAGGGAGGTGACCAGACCTAGCCGACCAGCGGTGAGAAACACCTTTCCCAGAATCCACAGTTTAACTGCGAATCTTTCTGCTTTCACAGGGATGCTTTCCGACACCAATATAAGCCTTAAATAAACACATAAAATAACTTGCATTTCTTAAACTAGCTTAAAATCTGCTCAGCTGTTGATGTTCTTTACCATCAATAAAATACCCCATTAAATCAAAAATAGAGTAATGATTTTACGGGGTGTTAAATACATCACAAGTAAATCCAGTCTCATTTGAGCTAACCTACTCATAACCTTTCCATTAGCTAGCTTAGATATGTAGCTGTTTACACTTTAGTCGAAGTTGAAAAGTCTGTGTGCCGCTTTGTGTTACTAACCATTTTCTCATTTAACATTTTGTCTCATCCGCTCAATTGTTCCTCTACACGTGGTTCTCTATTGTCGATTCTCTTTCTCCAGAGTTATAAGAAAGCCGTAGATGAGGTTAGTGACATCTGCTCACTTCATCTCTCTCTGCCCGTGTTCGTGCTCTTTACATACAAGCGTTCATTCGCTGTCTCATCTATTTCTGTCACACGCCCTCTCATGTCTTCAGTCGTCCTCTCATCAATATTTCACGCCATCTCTCATTCCTTAACTCCCCTCCAATCTTTCTGTCTGTCGCTCTCTTTCACAGCTTCAGACGCTGTGTCAGTCACCATCATTAGCTGCACATTTCTCCATCGCACCAATTTGTCACAGTCATTCACTGTGTCAGAAATCCTTGACACCGTCTCAGTTTTCTCACTGTTACCTAGGCAACATCTGTCTTGGGTCACAAAAAAGGGATTTTTTTGTTTTGTTTTGAAGTATTGTTACATTAAGGGGTAAAAGAAGGGACCGGAAATTATGTAGCTTTTGTTTTTAAAGGGATAGTTCACTCAAAAATGAAGATTCTGTCATGAATTACTCAGCCTCATGCCGTTCCAAATAGTGTCCTTACTACCTTTCTGGGCCTTGAACGTGAAAGGTACTTTGCTGTCTTTTTGTATCTCTTAATTAGACTTCTGAAAAATTAATAATAAAGGTCTTACCGGTTTGGAACGACATTTGGGTGAACTATCCCTTTAAATTTAATTGATTCTGCAACTCTTTAATAATATTAACACTAATCAATTTAATAAGCAGACTATTATTGAATTCCATGTGAATAAACAAGGCAGTAAGGGATAGAAGTACAGTTATCATTCTAAACCAGAAACTTGGTGTAAATTTGTTAGTAATAGTTATTCATAAATGTATTGCTGCGTTCAATACAGACAGACAGGTTTAAACAAAATTGTGAAAGTTCTGCGTGATTCGTCACGTTCATTCATATCAAATGAAGTGTCTTCAAGAATCATTTACAAAGCCATTATTGGATACATTCCTGCAACAAAGTCAGTGTGAGCTGTAAAGCAGTGCAAAATTTATGTTCTTTTGCATATTTTTCAAGCAGAATGTGCTTGATTAAATTTTCGTGAAAGCAGGTGATCAAAACAAATTTCTGTTAAAGTAGTGTGCATAAATTGGAATATCAAGGGAAAGTCCGTTATTTCAATAATTTGTTTCAAAAAGTGAAACTTGTATGTTATATTAGTTCACTACACACAAAGTGAAATATTTCAAGCCTTTATTTGTTTCAATTATAATAATTATGGATTAAAGAATAAAAAAATTAAAAAAACTCCCTGTGTCCCTGTCTAGTCAGCTAATTAATGCAAAACACCTGCAAAGGTTTCCTCAGTTTAGCTTAGTAGGCTTCAGAATCATGGGGAAGACTGTTGACGGTTGTGCAGAAGACCATCATTGACACCCTCCAAAAGGAAATTGATAAAGAAGCTGGATGCTTACAGAGCACAGTATCGAGGTATATTAACAGAGGAAGGGGAAAATGTGGCCGGAAAAGGTGTATAAGTGACCGGAATGGATGCGGCCTGGAGAGGATTGTCGATTCGGAAATCTTGGGGAGCTTCATTAAGAGGTGGACTGAGGCTGGTGAAGGTGTATCAAGGACCACCACATACAGAAGTCTGCATGACATGGGCTACAGCTGTAGAAATCCATGCGTCAAGCCAATCCTGAACCAAAAACAACATCAGAAGCGTTTGTGCTGGGCTAAGGAGAAAAAGTACTGGTCTGGTGCCCAGTGGACTCAAGTCTTGTCTTCAGATGAAAGCAAATTTTGCATTTAATTTGGAAATCAAGGTCCCAGAGTCTGGAGGAAGACTGGAGAGGCACAAAAGTCAAACTGCTTGAAGTCCAGTGTGAAGTTTCAACAATCAGTGATGGTTGGGGAGCCGTGTCATCTGCTGGTGTGGGTCCATTGTCTTTTATCAAGTCCACAGTCAACACAGCTGTCTACCAGGAAATTTTAGAGCACTTCATGCTTCCCGCTGCCGACAAGCTTTTTGGAGATGATTATTTTATTATCCAGCAGGATTGTGTGCAGGCCCACAAAGCCAAAACCTCCAGGACCTGGTTTAATAGCCATGGAATAACTGTACTTGATTGGCCGGCAAACTCGCCTGGTTTAAACCCCATTGAAAGTCTATGGGATGTTGTCAAGAGGAAGACGAGGGAACAGAGACCTCAAAATGCAGATGAGCTGAAGGCCAGTATCACAGCAACTTGGGCTACCATAACACCTCAACTGTGTCAAAAGCTGATTGCCTCCATGCCACCTTGATGCTGTATTAGTGCAAAAGGAGGCCTGAGAACATAATACAGTACATTTACACACTTTTTAGATTTTTGTTGGCGACATGAAATATTCTGAATTTACTGGATTTTTTTTTTTTTTTGTCTTTTAATCCATAATCATCAAAATTGAAACAAATAAAAGCTAGAACT
This sequence comes from Enteromius trimaculatus, assembly GCA_032361065.1. Lineage (NCBI taxonomy): Eukaryota > Metazoa > Chordata > Actinopteri > Cypriniformes > Cyprinidae > Enteromius > Enteromius trimaculatus. Next base: position 11,222,972 of record JAUMHP010000082.1, on the reverse strand, counting down.
ATTTTACTTTGTGTGAGGTGAACTAATATAACATAGAAGTTCCACTTTTTTAAACAAATTGTTGAAATTAATGTCTTTCCATTTAACTAAACCATATTTACAAATTTCTTGTGTAAGAAAGATTTAGCAAAGAACATTTTTTCAGCTCAGGTTTAATCACATACAAAATCTTTTTAATTTTGGGTAACGGACAGTTTTTTGCAAGCTATATTTAAGTTTGTGGATAGATATGTCAATCGACACCTGGGTAGTCAACGGTACGACATATTGAATGTAAAGTACTTCTGTTCCTCACAGCTTTTTAATTTGTGTCTAATACGATGAGATTATTGCTCTAGGTTGTATATTTAGTCAAAATTGAAAATTAGCATCTCATAACATCAGTGTTTAAATATAATCACACAAGAGTTGATTCTGGTTTCTCAATGGCGTTTTCTCTCTGTCTGGCTGCCTGGTGGCCTGTCGACAGGAGGAGCTGGTAAGACAGAACCAGAGCGGGAACTTCTGCTGATTCCTACTAACCTTCTGCATGCAGGGCACAGGCCTCAGGAACAAACCCTAGTTCTGCTTCAGTTATTCAGTGTTCTGGTCTATTATTTCTCTGACTTGTGCACGTTATGGTTTATACAGTTGTGCATCATTCTTCGAAATGATGGCAGATGTTTTTATCCCACTTTCAGAGTTAATTTGTAATGTTTCTTATCTGTGATGTTTCGCTTATTTGTTTGTTTCTGGAAATCCCTTCGGTGCCATTTACATGACCTAAATGTGCAAAACGAAGTTTTTATCATGACTCCTACTACTAATATATTGCTGTAGCGTATGCTCTTTGCAGGCTTAAAACATGAAACTGCTCACTGGAGACCAAACGAAGCAGGTCGAGGCATGAATTAAATCTTACGTATCTACGTTGTGTCTTCCTCTTCTTTTATTCCATGCCCTGAAGGACCTAACTGCTCTGGCCAAAGAACTCCGCGAGCTGCGAACCAATGATGACACCAACCGGCCTCCCAGGAAAGTGACGGATTATTCCTCATCCAGTGATGAATCAGAAAGCAGCGAGGAGGAGGATGGAGAGGGCGGGGCTCATGATGGAACTGTTCCCGTTAGTGATATTCCACGCATCATGTGAGTGCATCCAAAACAGCCTTAGTGTTATTTTAGCATGACCTATATACTAATATATTTTATTTTCCTATTTCAAGTTAATTTTTCTTTGAGCTTGAGCTTTGTTTGTAATTTGTGATTATGACGTTTTTTTTCATACATTTTTGAATTTATTTGTATTAGTTTAGTACTTCAGCCTAAACATTTAATTGAGGTGGCAATGGGTATATTTTACGTTAAGATTTTATTTTGTATTTCATTCAGTTTACAAAACTTGCTGTTTTTATAAAGTGTATAATAAACTGCAGAAACGGTTAGTTTTTTAAAATAGCCTGCATTGTGAAGTAGGGGTGGGCGGTATACTTATAGACATGATTAACTGGTAGAAATTTGTCGACTGATTTTGCGGTCTCAAGGTCATTGCACAAAAAAAACAACCTCTTGTTGTCAATCACATTTACACACTACCTCTAAAAAATTTTGTCCGTCAATTTGGATCAGGTTCTGCGTTTTTTGCATCTATAGCAGGCTTTTTGATAGGAAAGGTTGTGAAATACAAAAAATGCATATGCAACTCATTGTGCAAGCACCTTAAGAGTTTCAGAGTGCTTTCACATGAAGACAGTGCCTATAGATCATGTGAGTATTGAGTTATTTTTGCCACTTTATAGGCCTTAAATGGTTAAATACACTTGGGCTTATCTTTGTAACTGCACCACAGTGTATTGGATGGAAGGCTCTTAAAGTGACAGCAGTCTAATATTCCTGCTGTCATTAATCAAACAGCAAAAGAGAGAAAACTTCGCACTGCACTTGACTAAATCACTTTTGTGGAAAATAAGAAATACATATTTAATTTACAGTTTTTTTTATATTTGAATACTTTATACAGTGTATGTAGCATTTCTTATTTGTTTTAATGTAGTTATTCATCCTGTTGTTTGTAATTAGTTTATTTAATCGCTGACAGTTTATTAACAATTTTTATTCGTTTTTGTCTTTTAGGCTAGTGTTAGTTTTTTGTGACATTTACATGATATCAAAAATGTTGACGTCATTAAGACAAAACAACCATATCATGATAAATAGCGTTACCATGAAATAAAATGAGCCTACTCATATTGTGATGTTGGTCATATTGCCCACCCCTATTGTGAACTGTAACTAATTTTTAACACACAATTTTTTTTTTTTCTGCTCTGTTCTCCCAACAGGCCTTCTGCTGGCCAGGGTGGCACTGACTCACTGGTCAACCAGGAAGATTCCCATGCCAATGATTCATTCGGCAAAAATTTACAAGACAGCACCCTGATGATGCGAGAGGTAGGTGCACCTACCTAGACAGGTTCCTGTCCCGGATGGCCAAAACTCCTGCACTCATCCCTCTAGTGTGTCACAGTTTTATTTCTCTAAGTTTATCAACTCATGTTTATTTTTGCCTTGGTTAAGCGTTAGTTTTATTGGGTTATATTTTGGTGTTTCTTTCACATCTTTTTGCTTCTGAATTCTCCAACAAAACCTCTGATCAAGCTCGCTGCACATTTGCTGACAGAGGCACGCTCTGTGCGTTTCCCAAATATCTCTGCAAGATGGCTTAGCCACGCAAGGGGCCTGTAGTAGTGTAGCCCTACTCCTCTTTCTGTTCCTCTCTGCAGACGTTTGGGGAAAGAAAGCTCGGTCATGCCGAGAGCAATGGTTTCCCCGGTAACTCCAATCTGCCTGACCTAGTACAGCAAAGCCACTCGCCTGGCGAGGGCCCTGGGCGGCTTTCTAGTGGGCTGGACCTGGACTCTGTGGCTGAAGTAGGTGATGGACAAGCCTGTTAGAGCCACCCTGCGCTCCAACCCACAAATTTCTAATTCATCCCCATTTGATTTAAATGCACTATCTGGCTGTAGATGCACAGACGCCCAGATCTCTTCATAGCTCACATTGCTTTTCTGGGTTTTACTTCTTTTCTGTTTGGTTCTTATTTATTCACCATATTTCATTTACTATGATTTAACATGCTTTCTCCCTATTTTTCCTTTTCTTATGTGCCCTGATTTGGTGCTCTTACTGCAAAAAAAAGAAGATAAATTAATAATCAGTATTTTTCTTCTAACTATTAACATCCTTTTAATAAAATTAATGAATTAAAAAATGTGTAACATATATCAATTTAAAAGTTTGGGGTCAGTAATACTTTTTTAAATCTCATGGCATGCTTACCAAGGCTACATGTATTTAATAAAAATACATTAAAAGCAGTGATAATGTCAAATATTATTATTATTTTAAAATGTAATTCATTTCTGTGATGCCAAATTGAATTTTCAGCAACATAATTTTTTTAATCTCATGCTCACCAAATACATTAAAAGAAGTAGTTTTATTCAATTTAATAATAATTGAATTCTAATAAAAATCATTTTCACCACCATTACTCCAGTCTTCAGTGTCAGTGTGATTCTTCAGAAATCATTCTAATAAGCTAATTTGCTGCTCAAGATACATTTCTCATTATTATTGATGTTGAACATGTTGTGTTTCTTCTCTGGGAAAAGCTCTTTTCAAGATTCTTTGAATAGAAAGTACACATGGAACACTCCTGTAACATTGTAAATGTATTTACAGAACCTTTTAATCAATACAGACCCCAGACTTTTGAACAGTAGCATACGTTTTGAAATAACTAAATAGGAAACTAACACTAAATAAGAAAAGATTTTCATACACATATATGTATGTGCGTGCATGAAAATCTTTTTTCTCACACTGGAAAACAAAGACAAAATACTGATTGCAAAAAAAGACTTCTGCAGTGCTTGCTTTTCCTGCTACCGTTTTACAATATGGACTGTTCCAACTATGGACAAAAATGCTTGCATTTGCAGCCTGTAATCAATCATTAGTAGACACCGTTTGTATGTTGTATGTATGCTTGTTTCTCACTCCTGAATCTCAATGTTGGTAGTTTGGGATGGGGAGTGGGTCCAAAGCCTCCTTCACTCCTTTTGTGGACCCACGTGTGTATCAGACCTCTCCCACAGAGGATGATGAGGACAACCCTGCCTCAGGTGAGTAATTTACCGCTTATCCCCTTCTCTGTGTAAAAAGTGCCAGTGCTGGTGGCTTTCTCATCAGTAGAAATGCTAAGATTGCGCACCGACTCTGGCATTGGCACTCTGTTGGTGGAAAACGTGTGCTAATGTTTAGCCTGCTTGACATGATGATAAACTGCAAAGAATAATTTAGACTTTTTATTTGATTGCACAGCTCATTTTGCAGATGAGCTCCTACGGCAAGAGCAGGAACAGGAACAAGCTCGACTAAATGAGGCTCGGAAGATTTCAGTTGTTAATGTCAATCCCACCAATATCAGGCCACACAGCGACACACCGGAAATCCGCAAGTACAAGAAGCGCTTCAACTCTGAGATCCTGTGTGCAGCACTGTGGGGTGAGTCCAGACTTTTCCGACAAAATGAAAGTAGCATAAATGCTTTGATATCACTTTGCGATCCATGTTATAAACTACAAATGGTTTTTACATTACGTTTGCTTGCTGTAGGAGTGAACTTGTTGGTAGGAACAGAAAATGGGCTCATGTTACTAGATCGCAGTGGTCAGGGCAAAGTCTACAATCTGATCAACCGCAGGCGCTTTCAGCAGATGGACGTTCTGGAGGGTCTCAATGTCCTGGTCACCATATCAGGTTAGTTCATCAGCTCTCTAGTTGTCTGTGCAAAGATCTGTTTTATGTTGTTGTTTTCGTTAGACCTGTGTATTATCTGTTTGTAATGAGTGGTTTTCTTTTATTGTAGGCAAAAAGAATAAACTGAGGGTCTACTACCTGTCATGGCTTAGAAACAGGATACTTCACAATGACCCTGAGGTAGAAAAAAAACAAGGGTGGATTACTGTTGGTGACCTCGAGGGATGTGTCCATTATAAAGTCGGTATGTCCTTTGGTCTGTTTGGCCAAATAAATGCTTTAATACCTGAATAACTATAGAACCAAAAATGGTGGGAAAAATTTGGGGTAGGGGGTACCCTTTTTTTTTAATAATCTGCGTTACCTCGCAAAACTTTTGCATTCTCTGGCATAAGCAGTTGAGCTCAGATGAACACTTCCTGTTTACTTTACACTTCCAGTGGTTGCAAAAGTTTTGTGAGAGAATGCAAAAGGTTTGAAAAAAATTTTTTCCTTCCACCCTGAATTTTTTCCTCCACCATGTCCCTTAAGGGGCTCCATACTATTTAGAGTAGGGGTGGGCAGTATACCGGTAGACATGATTACGGTCTGGTTGAAAAATTGAAACCAGCAAAGATTTTTGACTACCGTCTCTATCACGGTTACGTGCTCACATGGATTAAAAACAACAGATTTTTTGCCACTGAAATTAAAAAGCGGCAAAGTCATGGGCGCATGAATACATAGAGTGAAGTTATTTTTGCCAGTTTGTGCACCTTGAGCGATTCAATACTCCCCATTTTATGTCAAAATACCTGTCTGTGCAAGTATCCTTGTAAACACTTATAGGCTAGGTCTGAAAATGAAGGCAAACAGCTGAGAAAGAAAACGCATGTATAACAGTATATTTAAGCAGCTCTTAAAGGGACAGCAGTCTATTATTCCTGCTGTCTGTCATTAATGTTAATCAAACAACCAAAGAGAGCAAATCTCTCACTGCTCTTGTCACTTTGATAAAAAGTAATTATAATATATATTCTTATTTAATCACTGACTGTTTACTTGTCTTCAGTGTTTTAGAGATTTAGACTTGTATTAGTTTTTGTGGTATTGATACTGGTGACAAGAATTATTATTATTATTGATATCATAAAGACCTTATTTAAAGCCAAAATAATTAATGATTTTGGTGATATCGCCCACCCCTAATTTAGAGAGCGATACAGAGAATGTGGTAAAATACTTTATTTACTAATTTACTTATCTGTTATTTAACAGTCAAATATGAGAGGATTAAGTTCTTGGTTATTGCGTTGAAGAATTCAGTGGAGATTTATGCCTGGGCGCCCAAACCTTACCACAAATTCATGGCTTTCAAGGTAAGACAGATGTTTGTTTCGGTGAGATCCACTTTACCCCCTTAAGAAAAAACATTTATGTGTTCGTTTTAAATGAACTGCATTACTTTAGAAGAAAAAGAGGCCTGTGAACTCATTTGGCAGCGCAGAGCACAAAATGTGCAAATTAAGTAGCTATTTTAGTACTTGTGACTAGTGCTGTGAGTGTGTGAGAGAACACCTGCACAGAGCATGTTTCTTTGGGAATACTGTGTATTGTTTATACTGTATATTTCAGTCTCTTCTTCTGTCTCTCTAAAGTCTTTCACAGATCTTCAGCACAAGCCTCAGCTCGTGGACCTGACGGTGGAGGAGGGTCAGAGGTTAAAGGTTATCTATGGCTCCAGCGTTGGTTTTCACGTGATAGATGTCGACTCTGGGAATCCGTACGATATCTACATTCCGTCCCACGTAAGTGATGACAGGCCGAGCGGAGGCAGCTCTCCCCTCCTTACCCTGATCCTAAGGGACTTTAAATAGGACGACTCGTCTCTGGGGACACTGGGATGCGTTGTAGTGTTGATGTCTGTATCACATATGTGCCTTTAATTACAGACAGGGTCCAAATTTAACACTAAAACAAAATGCAATTAAAACCTGGATTTGATGAGAAAAAGAAAGCGCTTGACAGTTGTGTTAACTTTTATTGACAAAATATTATATTGTCAATATATATATAAAATGGTGTGTGTTTAAATATGTGTGTGTTTATATATATATATATACATTTATACATTACTGCTCAAACGTTTGGAATAATTACACATTTTAATGTTTTAGAATTGTTTCTTATGCTCAGCAAGACTGCATTTATTTGATTAAAAAAGAAGGAAAACTAATATTGTGAAATATATGATTACAAATATATTATTATTTTATTATTACTAATATAATTTTAATTTAATATAAGTTTAATTTAATTTATTTAAAATTATTTTTAAAATATTTAAATATATTTACAATGTATTTTATTGGTGTGGTTGCAAAGCTGAATTTCTTAAATTTTTCACTGAATTCAAAAGACTTAATAAAATAAACAGACTTAATAAAATAAACTAAAAAAATTATAAAAATAATCTTACTTTTAAGATTTATATTTTTAATGCAATATTTCTATAAATATAAATGCATAAAATAAGTATGTTAATAAATACATTTAATTAATAATAATGAATATGTATATGTGTGTGTGTGTGTGTGTGTATACATATATCAAAATAATTTTAATCATCAAATAATTTTATTTATCATTTAATTAATAATAATGAATATGTGTGTATGTGTATATATATATATATATATATATATTAGTAATAACAATTCAAAATGTTAATTTTGGACCCTGGTTACACAGTTTAGAGCAAGACGTATGAATGTTCTGTGAGCAGATGAATGGTTATGAAACAGATTTCATTACACTGCACGTAACTGCCATTATTGTTCTAACATTATCAAGTGTGATAGAAAAGTATCTCCACTGTTAGAAGAAAACATGTCCCCGATCTCCGACCTTTGACAAACCAAACACGTACACGAACCAAAGCAGCCAAACCGCTCCGATGCGGTCGAGCGGAGGGCAGGAGTCTCGATTGTTGCAGCAGTTTCTCGAAGGGAGAAGCTCTGGCCACCCTCAGCACGAGACATGACTATCAGGGCCACCCGGGGGAGGGGGGAGAGCGTCACCTAGTGGGGAATGTTTTGCACTGCGGCTCGTTTTTTTGTCACCCCAAGGCTCATCTGCGCCCACCCCTCCCTTCCCAGATTCAGGGCAGTGTTACCCCTCACGCCATTGTGGTGCTTCCCAAGACCGACGGCATGGAGATGCTTCTGTGTTATGAAGATGAGGGAGTCTATGTGAACACATACGGCAGAATCACTAAAGACGTGGTGCTCCAGTGGGGAGAGATGCCCACCTCTGTTGGTAGGTTTTGGTTGTTTATTTCACACAAAACGCTCCTGTTCTCCTTCTAGAGCCCTAATGGCGGTCTGTGCGAGAGCACCCGACCGTCCCCAACACCCCTTAGAATCTGAATCGGTCCTCTCACACAAACACGCATGTCTTTGTCCACTCATTGCCTTTCTGTCTTTCCTGTCCCTCACTTAACTAGACGATAGAGCCGCCCCACCCCACTCCACCCCGGCCCAGCTAAACTAAACCCTAATACAGAGTGAAATGTTTGTCTGTATGTGTAGCACATCTTCTTGTGTACTGTTTTGTTTACACTGTTTATCCAGTATAAGTCTTTGTTATTAATAACTTTTAATCTTTTAATTTAGTTTCTGACCAAAAGCCCAAGGTTTGACTCTGGGAGTTGTTTTGTTTCATGTCACCCTTGGGTGAATCTCATAAAAATTTTTTAAAATAAAATAATGTCTGGATTATGTTTCACTTTAAAATCTGAATATAAATATTAAGCCTATTTTAGGATGCTATTTGCATATGCAACTGTAAAAAATGTTGGCTTTCCGTGCAAAAATAATATATTCTTCCTTCCTTTTTTTTCTAGTCGATACATTTAAATTTATTTTATTTTTAGTTATTAGAGCCTGTTTTAGGACATTATGACATTTTGCTATTATTATTATTATATGCAAATAAAAATGTGTTTAATTGTCATTTTTAAAAAAAAGACTCAACGCTAAAAATATGCTTGATTTTCTTCATATTATTGTTTCGCTCTTGATTTTGGGGTGGATTGTAACCTGTTTTCTTGAGATTTACTTGCAACATTTTGTTTAGCCTATTTGATTTATTTAAAGAAAATTATTAGAGCTTTTGTTTAGGACCTTTAGGAATTTTTGCATTCTCGTGTCCATATACAAATGGACAGATGTCTAATTATCAAAAATAATATATAATTTCACAATGCAAAAAAGCATGGTTCTAAAATGAATTAAAAAAAAAAAAATGTATGCAATAATATAATTTAAAATATTTTCTCTTGATTTTGGGGTGTAATCATTAGATTTTCCCTAAAATTAACAATTTTCTATCCAACATATTTAATTTTTAATTTATTTATTTATTTACATTTAACCAGGACAAAGAGATCATAATCAGTTTCAGTGTAATTATTGTTGTCTTTTAAATGTAAATATTGGTGTCTTACTACAATCATGCATCCAGATAATGTGCCATGTGTCTCTAAAATTAATTTCCAACTTTAATGTCTGTTTGTATATGTGTTTTCATCTCTCATCCGTGCAGAATGTTAATGTTGTTATTTAGATGTCTTTTGTCATTTGTTGGCTGATACTGAGGGTTCAGATGTAGACCAGCGGCCGCCCACCCCCTCAGTTCTAAACAAATTAACGTTTCAGCCAAATTCTGTTCAACTCTTCAGTGATTCTGCACTCATAACAAAGTAAAATTCATAACTCATAACATAAATGCATTCTCTACACAAGATATCAGCAGCAAAGGAAGTCAAAACAACCTAATCATTATTGTCTCTATGAAGGGCTCTAAATCAGCCACAGGAAGTCCTCGGAGAAAGTTCATGTTAGTATCCAAAGAGTTCTGGAACTGGATAATTAGAAAATGAAAGATTAATAATATCCATAAGCACTGGTATTTCAATCATGATTTAATTTGTGATGCTCAGAAACTGCTGCAATAATGACCTCCTGATGTGGGGTGGCTTTGGCAGGCTTGTTTTCATTGGATCTGGGCTAGTTTGGAGTTGCTGTTGGACGTCAGAAGTCGTTGAGGAACGGGGTGTTCTGATGATGTACTGTATTTGGTGTCAGCGCTCTCCTGTCACGTTTCTTTTTGTCTTTTGTATGTATTCGCTACCTTCCCCCTCCCCTTCTGCAGCCTACATCCACTCCAACCAGATCATGGGCTGGGGAGAGAAAGCCATTGAGATCCGCTCCGTGGAAACGGGACACCTCGACGGAGTTTTCATGCACAAGCGAGCACAGCGACTGAAGTTCCTTTCGGAGAGAAACGATAAAGTATGTTACCACTATGATGCAGCTTGCCCATACATGATCTCATCATACTATTACTTTTTACTCTCACTGTTTTTGGTTGCAGTATTTAAAAATTCGCTTTTAAATTATGCCGTTTTATTTATTTTATGTAATTTAGCTGTTTATTATTTGGGTAAAGTTAGCAATATTTCTTATTTAAACACTACACCTTTAAATTAAGTGAGTCTTCACGAGGGAATGACATTTATTGGCGGTTATTAATTTATTTATAATGTGTTATTTCATTCTTTTTTGTGTTTTAAATGCTAGATTGAGATACTGGTCCTAATATGATAATGAAAACAATAGCTCATAAAATAAATTTAATTCTTAACAAAAAATATTTTTTAGTATAAAATATATTATTTAAAGTAGTATTTATAAAGCAGATAGTATTTCTATAAAAAAATTATGAAATGTTTCTATAAAATACAATATTTCTATACCATTTTTAACATTTCTTAAACTTTTTTACCTTCAATACTTAATACTTTTTTTAAATAATGGAAATGTTATGTACATTCATGTAATATAGTCACATAATTAACTTTTTTGAGCAAATATAATCAAATTAAAGTAAAGTATTTTATGTTTTGCTTCATTTTTATACTACATTTACAATTTTAGCTGTCATTATACATTTT
>JAUMHP010000082.1:11190665-11211954 GCA_032361065.1 Enteromius trimaculatus | reverse complement strand
ATTTTTTTTCCATGGATGTGTCATTGTCTCATGTAGTGGAAAACTTAAATTGATCAGTGTTTTAGTATCCTTTATATACGATCATAGATTTATCAATAATTTAAATTAGCGTTCAGTCTTTATTTTATCTTTTTGTTATTTTTTTTATTTAGACTTATATAATATATATATATATAATATATATTTAGTTGTAGTACATCAAGTTAGACTAAATGAAAGTTATATGGCCTTGGCAACTAGCTGAAATAAAATACCTGAAAATGAGCCTGATTGTAAATTGAATGTAGACACCCAAGGCGGTAGATTGTAAGCGTTTGGTCCTTTTGAATGTGAATAAAGGGCAATATAATAACGTCCATTCCTCCATGTGGATTCTTTTCTTTGTTGCAGGTGTTCTTTGCCTCAGTCAGATCAGGAGGCAGCAGCCAAGTTTTCTTCATGACCTTGAACAGAAACTCCATGATGAATTGGTAATTCATCCCCGCCCTTCCCTGCATTGTATCTGTGGACCTTTTCTACTTTATTGAAAAGTGTGAAACAAGGAAAGACAGGAAAATCCAGGTGCGCTGGATAATCTGACAGAGAGCAAAAAGACCAAACCCTGCTGGGACCTTCTCAGAAGAGTCAAAGACAAACCCAAAATCCACACGCCCCCCCCACCACCCCCAACAACAAGGGGCGACCGAGAAGAAACAACCGGTCTGCGTTATTGTTAATAACATGTGGGGTTCTGGTGTTTTTGTCCTTACAAATCTCTATCTAGATTCTTCAGGAGGTAAAGACTGGAAATATGGGGAATGAGACCCACAGATCAGAGTGAATATTTGTACTGTTAAGACACTTTTCGACAATAAATTATCACGGTTGCGCTGAACGTCAGTAAACCTCCCTTGCGGGAAGAATCTATTGAGGCTGGTTTGTGTGATCAACCCTTTTTCTTTTTTATGTTTCAGCTTGGAATGCACACAGGTGTTTGTGTCACGTGGATATCACTCTGATGTCTGATTATTATAGACTTGTATGATACATTGCCACATTATGTTGGAGCAGACACACTTCGGGCTGTCCACAGAATGCCTTAAATATGAATTCGCAAAGCTGCTCGTTTTTATTTCCAAGTCCATAATAGATCAACGTTCATGCATATTTCTGTAAGGAAAGGAAAATGCTACTTTTTTGGATGGAAATTGATGCCTGCTGATATGGATGTATAATGGAACTATATAATGATTCTAAATATTCATTCTGTGCATTCCTAGTTTTATCCCAAAGCTCTATAGTATTCACATTTGGAGCCTGTGGTTTAGCACGGTTTTCCTTGTGCTCAGAAAGATGGTGCATGCTGTTTTCCATTCCTTTCCATTACAGTACTTACTGTATGTAAGGAATAGTTCACCCAGAATCATTTACTCACCCTCGAGTAATCTGTATGAATTTCTTTGTTCTGCCGAACGCAGAGGAAGATATTTTGAAAAAAGTTTGTAACCAGGCTGTTATGGTCATTTTTCTTTTTCCTACTGTGGAAGTCAGTGGTGACCGAAACAGCCTTGTTGCAGACTTTTTTCAAAATATCAAGGGTGAGTATATGATGACGGAATTTTCATTTTTGGGTGAACTATTCCTTTAAGGACGATTTAAAGGGATAGTTCACTCTAAAATGTAAATTCTGTTCTCGTGCCGTTTGAAAACTGTAAGACGTTTATCCTTAGTTACACATAAAAAGAGAAGTTTGTCAGATTGTTCAAACTGCTCTTTTAAGTTGGAGACAAATAAAAGTAGTCGATGTGCACTATTTTCCTAGTTTATGAAGCCATATGATGTTTTGTGTGACTAATGGGCTCAAAAAAGTCGTAAATTAACAGCCTGGACATTGACAAAAGTATTCGAAAGACCATAAGGGGAGGCATTTTACTGGCCCTATGAGAACATGAATATCTATATGGATTGAATTAGTCATTTTATTTAAGTGAAAGTGTTCTGCAGAGATGATTCTTGAACACTTTATCACCACAGTGCTAAGAAACAGTCTGAATACTTCAAACGACTGGTAAATACTACAGAGCTTTCTATTGAAACATAAAAAAGTACATTTTTGAGTATCACAGTTTCTTTGTAAGAGTGTATGAACAGTGAGATGTAATGCTTTCCACCAATGATACAAAAATGACCATTAACATACCAGCAATCTCAATTGTTTTTGTATCAGGAGTAACGCGTGTCATTAGAAGAAGAATGTGCTGCAGTTTTGTATTTTTTAAGTTTTGTTTTCTCATGACATACAGCAAAGTGCAATAAAGGCCAAGGGAATCGAGCCTGGTGAGTCGATTTGCTCACCCCTCCTCGTGATGGATCTCCAACTCTTTCTAGAGGGACATTCACTAGCACCCTCTGTAAATATCCACTTCCGTTTTGGAAAAAAAAAAAGTCCTGCCTCCGAATCGAACGCATAGGAACTGTGAGGATGTGACAGAAATGTGCGACGCTGTTTGTGGTTCTGTAAGATCCACATCCTTCTCTTTGTGAATCACATAAATCCGTGAACGAAGGGTAGTGTTTTGTGAGTAGAGCTTCCTTTTAGGCTACCTCGTTTCTGTTCACCTGTTGGATCGGTTCAGTTTTCTATGTGGGTATTGACTATTGATGCCGTAAATCAAACCTTTGTAAGTAACACAAGGCAATATTCCAGATAGTAGTTTGAAGAGGCAAATATTTATTCTCTGGCGGGGTAGGGGGGGTTGTGTCTTTTTGAAATGCAACAGTAGATCAGTGAATTTTCAACGTTATTCAATTATAATAGGTATTTTCAATTGGCAATGAGGATGTTGTCATTAACAAATGTAAAATAAGGCTATGTTGTCATTCCGTGTAGATTCAGAGGTGATTTGAGTGTAGAGCGCCAGACAGAAATATTCAGAAACTTTTTAAAGCAACAACAAAAAAAGAATAAATAAATATTGGTGCAATGTCTTGTTTAACAGCCAAATCAAGCCTACACTTCCCATGAGGGTGATTCTTCAGTTAGGGCAACTTTTTCCTGATTTCAGGGGGGAAACTTTAAATTTTTCTCTTTTGGTTCCCTAAAGACGTATTCAGTAATTTATTTGTACATTTTTATTTTTATAGCTTTTTTTTTGTAAATCCAATACTACTGTCATCACCACCATGCCAAGAATTGTATTTTATCAATTAATTTTATGATTTGTTTTTTTTTTTATACCAAGCACACAACTGACATTTCGAAATCCACTTTATATAATGACTTTGCATTTTTAGGATCACGCATACACAAAAATGCCTCTATCTGCAGAATCGCCCATTAATAGACTTGAAATCCTTCCAAATGACGTGGCATTTTAGTAAATAGGTGAAATCATGAAATAACAGTCCTTTATATACTTTTATAAATTTTCATGACCGTTCTGTAAGGGCAATAGAGTGTGAAATTCACTTGACACCACTAGGATTTTTTGAGACTTCATGTTTTTTGTCCATCAAACTGTGAACTGAGTGGATGTGTGAGTGCAGGTTATTTGGTTTCTCAACACTGCTGTGAGGTCGGTTGATTACTTCATCTCTCATGCACCACCTTCAGTGGTGGGAAGTCTTTTGATGTGTGCTTGACCTCATTTTCTTTCTTAATATGGACATTAATACTGTAAGTACATCCTTTATATTCAGGCCGAGTGAGTTGTTGTTTTATTTCTGTATTCCTCTTATTTTTTTGTGTATTAAAATTTGAGATTTATAGCACAACCGAGCATTCTGGATATTGGCTGTTATTTTTATGGTTGTTCCAGTGTGTGTGATTTTAAACATATCCTTTTTGGTTTTTTTAAGCCTGTAAATCCACCAGTTAAAGACGTAATACAGGCATTTTGACACTAAAACGACAAAATGGTGACGTTTCGAGATTACAAGCTTTCTGTTATAGACATTTGAAGCTGAAACTGGGCATATGTTTTGTTCACAAAATATGCAGGCTGTAGTATTTTATAAATAGATTTTTAAGGCTATTAAACTAGAGTTTTGTTCCAAATGTAACTTTAAATGTAGCCTGGACTTTAAAGAGATGGTGATCTCATCTAATCTGTGCCTAGTCCATGTAGTGGGTGTTACATTTTATTGCTTACAATTTATTACATATTGTAAATCAAACGAACAACAAAGTCACTCAAATCCCCTTTGTGTCATCCACAAAAAAAGCTGAATCTTCTCTAAAGCGAATATTTTATGGTCGTAAAACTTTTTACAATCCAGTTTTCTTGATATCATTTTATTTATTGTTTTGTACAGTGCTTTAATGCTGGTATCTGTATTTAGAAGGCAGCAGTGTTATTGCTGCTTCTTTTTTAAAGGGATTGTTTTCTTTAGCTGTATTCTGGATTAGTTTGTCTTAGAGAAAAATGAAATCTATATTATAATGTCAGAGATGCTTTAACATGAGTCCTTTATTTTACTTTTTTTGTTTGTTTTCTTATTTTAATGCAGTATTGTTCAGTGCTCTTTCCTTCTTAAATAAATTCACCCCTGATAACTGCAAAAATGTTATATCATAGGGTTGTTTGTGAATCTATTCTAGTCTTGTTAACCAATACTCAGTGTGTTCATGTTTAAAGAGGTAAATGGCAGAGAGAAGACTGAATATCAAATGTGATGGCAAAGGAGGTTGGTGGATCAGTCTAGAAAAGCTATAGCAATAATGAGCATTACTGATTTTGTCGTCATGTTAGACCCCTTTCTACTTTGACGGAAACCCCAGTCATATGGAGTCAAGCGTTTCTGGATGAGGAGAATGTGAAATGAAAAAATGGAAATATTTCAGATTTTGGAAACTCACCCAGTGCGTTCACTTGTCACCTAAAAAAGACAGTTTCTTTGCTTTTTAAAAAATAATAATAAATTGACACATCAAACCAGACCATGTGTGTTGTTATATTTTATAATAATTTCTGTAATATTAGTTTATAAGAATTATAAATTAAATCATATATATATGAAATAGATTTTATATTTCATAATAATAATAATCTTTCAATTGTGTTTTGTCATATGCAATTTGAATTTGTTATACAAGAATATATAATTCACATTTATTCTGAATTGACATTTCTGAACTATTTTGACTCATTTATTATTATTTTTTTAAATTAAGCTATTTGACTGAAACAGCCTACAAAATATATGTATAACCTGTTTATAACCATTATTTATGGTTACATGTATAACCATTTATTTATTAAAACATAAATATTGTGAAACATTTTTCTTTTTGAATATATTTTAAAATGTAATTTCTGTTAAGGCAAAACAGAATTTTCAGCAGCCATTACTCCAGTCTTCTGTGTAACATGATCCTTCAGAAAGCATTTTGCAAGCATGAACTTAATTATTCTTCCAGGCAGTGTATATATAGCCTACATCGTGGCTAAAAATGCCATTTGAAATTAAATTGGCATCCTAAGCGCTGAGAGGCACTAAGCGCGCATTACAAGCCCAGTCCGTCCTCGCGTCGGCAGAAGAAGAGGAATCCCGCCCACTGTACGGATACCGCATTAAAATTGGCCGCGCTTGCGCGTTGACGTTCCTTTTTTTCTTGGAAGTAAGTGCTGCATGGAGCGTGTTTGAACTGTGATGAAAAATTACACAGAACTTTCCTGTGTTGATGTTGGCTTGAAAACGCTGTCGGACTCGAACGTGTGTGTCTCGCTGTTGAACGTAACCGGTTCGTCTTGAAAAAGCGCGTTGCGGTGGTTCTTTAAGGAGCGGTTCTAGTTGGCAGGCCGCGAGCAAGCACAGCACAGCACGCGCGAGGCCTTTCCCCGCGCGCAGTGACTTAACTGAAAAGAGGCACGTGAGAAACTTTGGCTAAACCCCACAAAGACCCGTTCTCCCAGCTTTGATTGTTAGGTTATGGTTTACAAGTCGTGGTCGTTGTTGTTATATTAACGTACGCGTTTCAAGTATTTTGTTTCACGGAAGAATGGGGCGTTAGCCTCTTAGCCAAGTCATTGATCAACGGCGAAACCACGTTGACGTGCGCCACGCGAATTAGACACGTTTCGCGCGGTTTACAATTCGCTTTACTGTAAACAGTCACGTGGAACTAACGAGTCCCTGTGTTTATTATTGTCTTAGTGAGTGTTTTCTGGTTACAGCGTTTTAACTTGCATTAGCGTACCTAACGTAAACCCAAAGAGTCCATCTGGCCTGGTTCGGCGTGGTCTTTGTGTTAATTGAGTGCAGAATAACGGCTGTAAAGTGTCATTTGTGGCTCATTAAGTATTTTAACGACACATTTGATAGCGTAAATATCTGTTAGTTGTAGTTTGATCGAGTTATGTTGAATCAGATCCGTTATGTGGTGAAATTAGAGCAGCATGATGCGGCAGGTTTGGCTGCTAATGCCAACAGAACTCGATTTGCATGTTTTTAGATATTTAGGAGCGGTTTAATTTTTAGTAAAGGGTTACTGGTAAACTACATCTCATCTTGCGGTATTAAGTTTGTAAACCTGACTATAGCCAACTCGTTCAGTGGAAAGTTTGCTCATTTACACGTGACTTAACCATGATGTTCTAATGTGATTAAGGTCATTTTAAAACCGTACTGATTTCCCACTGTCTTTGTTTTAGTGCCCCTTGTTTAGATCCCCATCATGGCAGATCCAGATCTTGATTTCACCAGCGGAGATGCCGGGGCTTCAGCCACTTACCCCATGCAGTGCAGCGCCCTGCGCAAGAACGGATTCGTGGTTCTGAAGGGTCGCCCCTGCAAAATTGTGGAAATGTCCACTTCAAAGACTGGCAAGCATGGTCATGCAAAGGTAGGGTTTTATCGTTCTTTTGCTTGACTGTTTTTATCCAACTAGTGCTAGTTAGTAGTCTGAAGTGCTCCACTTTGTTTGCAGGTTCACCTGGTTGGAATTGACATTTTCACAAACAAGAAGTATGAAGATATCTGCCCCTCCACCCATAACATGGATGTGCCTAACACCAAAAGAAATGACTACCAGGTGAGATGTGCATGGCTTTGTAATTCACATGTAATGTGCTTTTCTAGTTGGAGTTAATGTACTGCGTTTACCATAAAATTCTCCTTGCGTATAGTTGTGTGTAATAAAGGCAAACTTTGGTGAACTCTCCAAAATGGAACCTTTTTTTTTTTTTTTTTTAAATTAAAAAATGCTTAGAATTCAAATTACCATACTTCTGTTACTCTTCCTTATTGAATTATGTTTTGGTCATTTTCATTAGCTGGGAAATTAAAATTTGCTAGTTTTAGGTAAGGTGAAATGATTGTTTTGCTGTGGATTTGAATCAATATTACAGACTTGCTAAAAGACATGCTAAAATAAAAAAGCAGAGCCCACAATCTCATTGTATATAATGCCATAATATATAATTTAGATTTTAATGGTATAGTGGATTATTTCAACTTAATTGGTTGTCTGTTATTAAATGATACGTAAGCTTTTTGTTATTCTTTAGCATCTGACTTGAGATTTTTTTTTTCTCTTTAAAATTCTCTTGCTCTACAAGCTGGTTGACATCAGCGAGGGATTCCTTTCTCTAATGATGGACAACGGAGACGTGCGTGAAGACCTGCGTGTGCCAGAAGGTGACCTGGGCAAAGAAATCGAAAGCAAATTTGCAGCTGGTGAAGAGATGTTGGTAAGTGCATCAGTGCATAGTGCTTTAGCTGCTTTTTTTTGTCATTTTAGCCTACTCATTATTTTCTTTGTTTGGCAGGTTACTGTGCTTTCAGCTATGGGCGAAGAATCTGCAGTGGCTGTCAAACCCATGACCAAATAGGAAGAAAGACTGGGCTGCTCAGGCTGCAACATGCTACACTTTAACAAATCTCTTGCATTTGTTTTTTTGGTTTTATTTGTCACCAAAGCTATGGCCTTCACAAGCAACCTCAAATTTTTTTTGTTGTGATTGTATTCCTTTTTTCTTCTCCTTCCAATACTGTGCTGGACTTGTTGGGTCAGTTGGCATTCTCTCGGGTAAGAGGTTTAAAATGGTCAGTGTGTTTACCCCCTCAACCTCCCCCCCTCAAGTTTTTACCACTTACATTCCTGAACGTTAAATAATGGGATCCATTTTTCCTTTTTTTGTATTCTTGAATTTCTTAATATTAATTAGTGTGCAGGATTTTTCGCAAGGTGTTACAAAGAGAGGAAACCCCAACTGACACTGAACTTTTTATTTTATTTTTTTCCTTCTCCCTCTTTGGGTGCCATACTTTACTTTTTTCCTTACATGATCTATGCCATACTGGCACTATAGTTAATTTCTCTCAATTGAATGCCCCCCTCCTGCCCCAAAATGAGATGCACACTGGTAGTTGGCACTTCCTTGTACTTGCAGTACTTTAAAAAGTACCTTTTTCAAGTAAAACTGCTATGACCGAGAAAAAACTCCAGCGAAATGTCCCCCTAAATGCCAGTCTCTAATTGTTCAGAAGTGGAAAGGATGTGATGGCCATGTGCGAAATACCTCTGTAACACAATAGCAGCCAGCTTGATTTTTGGCTGTCATTGATGACCTTAAATAAAGTGTTGAAGCCTGTATTTGTCTCCAGGTAGGCTCTTATCAGTGCTGCCCCAGAATGAGCTTGAGGACTAAATCTTTGAGTTCTAATCTTCCTTTGTTCACTCGAGGCCTTTGTCACATGACTGGAGAGAGCAAAAAATAAAAACTTAATAGATTACCTTTTCTGTTTTATGGCACACTTGATCAGCATTAAAACAATATCCAGAAGGCTGGTTAAAAGGTGTTCCTTCATAGTTGCGGCAGATATTCATCTGGTAAAATTTAACGCACGAAAATTGCAGTCTCCGGTGAATGAATATCCTGCTTCGGTAAATTCAGGAAAAAATTTCCTAGTCTAATGTGTCTGTGGTCATGCAGGAAAAGTCCACTAAAAAAGGTTCTCATGTTGTTCTATAAATAGAAAGCGTCTATATTGGTGATATGATGTTGGGTTTCTCACAGCAGTGTTTAGTAGCGCAACCTGCAATGTTTGTTCTCAATCTAAGGTGGTAAACCATACGTGTATTAAAATGTTTCTAACATCTATTGTATGGTTTTAAATTAAAGAACTTTAAATAGGCAAGATGACCTGTCATTTTAGAAAGCAAGGACAGTAACTGGGAAAGGGACCGTAAGCTTTGTTGTGTTGGGCTGCCAATTCCTCTGCATGGGAGGAGCCAAATGTTCATTTCCCGTTTGTGGCCTGGTGCCCAGACAACACTGACTGTATGAAAGTATTGCTATTCAGTATTGGAGACAGACATGTGGCACTGCAGCCCATTTAATATCAAACTTTATCTACCTACTGGTTCCCACTGAGTGCTTTCTTAAAGTCAAAGTGAATTATATGTAACAAATGAATAATTCAAATGGATTAGTTTCCAGTTTTGCTGTTGCTTAGCTGAGCAACATTAAAATGAAGATTGTATGCAAACAGAAATAATAAAAAAAATGTTCAAGAAAAGAAATCTGCCCAACAACTAGCAAGTCAGGTTGTGCCCATGTGCTTCCTGAGGCCTCACCCAATTTTGCCTGGGTATGTCTGCACAATGATGTAAGGATGAGTCACGCTTCCTTAGGCTCTCCCTTCTGTATTAAGTGTGTGTACACGTGAATAGCCTATTTGTGAGTTGTTTTTGTCATGTTAATTGTATGTCAAGCCAGCTACATCCATATTACAATAACTACAGAGCCATGCAGCAGATCTATGTTTTCATTACTAAAGTATGCACAAAATATAATCTGAAATAAAATCATTGTCAAAAGTCATACATAACTTTTAAATGCTCGCATTTATACGGTGAAACAGAAATGCTTTATGCTACAATAATATATATCTCTTATAATTTGTACGTGTCTAAATGAACAATATTCGGTTCTTTCGAGCAGTTTCAAAGAACCGATTTTTTTAAAAAAAAAATGATTCTTTGACGTCAGACATAATTAACCCAAGTGTGGCATACATGGTACCAGATTTTTTTTTTTTCATATCATTAAGCGTTTATTATACGTTTTGTCTCAGCTCCTGCAGCTTTGATTCTGAAACATAAATCCATTTATAAACAAAATATTTGTATTGACATTATATGTATTTGAATCACGTGAGTCGTGACTTTAAAATGCTGTTTCGTATGTTTTGATCTTCTAACTACACTGTTTTGTTGCAACGTTCTGCTATCCCACTTATTTTCCCCACGTTGTGTTTGCGTTCAGCTGATTCAACTGATCCGACTCATTAAAACGAACGATTCGTTCACAAATCGGACCAATAAGCCCTCATGATTCCTCCCTAAACGTCAGCCAATCAAATGCGAGAACATTCTGTGAACTCTTGCGCGGACCTACGCTACTTCCTCTTTCACGTCAACCTCACCAAGATGGCACCGGTATGTGTCGACCGGAGACCGGTCTATGTGTTTAAATGTATTTTAGTTTTTGTTTAGTGTGATAAAAATATGAGATATATTACACTTACATGTATAATGTTACCCAGAGTTAGTTTTTGTCAAAGGGATAATATAATAATCCATTAGTTTGACTTTTAGTGGGAGACACGTGGACGTGCATTTTAACATGAGAGAATTACAGCAGTGCGTTTCATAATGTGTTCAGTTTTTAAAAGATGACTAACTTTATAAAGGCGTATGAATTATGAGTGCAGTATGAACCTGAGAAAGTAGATGTTTAATTTAGGGTTATATGTATATATATGTGTGTGTGTGTTTGTATGCATGTATGTATATATATATATATATATATACATACATACATGCATACAAACACACACATTAAAAATATGTTTCTTTAGAAAAGGCCTACCGCTGTGAAAAAGAATAAAAAGGGTGCTTCCTGGAAGTTCACCCTTGATTGTACTCACCCTGTGGAGGATGGGATCCTTGACTCTGCCAACTTTGTAAGTTGTATTAGAAAGAATAAAAGCATAATTGACTTGTTTTTGTGGGCATGGAAAACCAGAAAACGTAATGGAATTTGAAAATGGTTAACATTTCTGTACTGAAACGAATGTTTGCATTGGCTCGAAAACCAAATTAATGCTTTATATGTTCATGTTACTTGGATCTATACATTCAAATTGTGTTTCTTTAAATCTATTAGTGTCCAAATACATTGTTGTTTTAAATAAAGTATCCTTTTCCTGCACATAAATCATAATGATAATTAGTCACATCACTAATGTTGTGCCCTAACTAGGGTTCCCTTCCCTAGTTAAATGCCTAGGGTTCTCTTCCCTAGTGGTCATGTTGTTTTATTACTAACAGGAAACCTTTCTAAAAGAGAAGGTGAAGGTTAATGGCAAAACGGGCAACTTGGGAAACATAGTGCAAATTGCGCGTCAGAAGAACAAAATCAGCGTCACATCAGAGAAGCAGTTCTCTAAAAGGTGAGATTCGGTATATCTGCTGACTCAGCAGCCGTATGTTTATTATTGGTGTTCCTAAAGTTTTTGTATATGTACACTAACAACCCTGTGTTCCTCAGGTATCTTAAGTACCTCACAAAGAAGTACCTGAAGAAGAACAACCTGCGAGACTGGCTCAGGGTGGTGGCGTCGGATAAGGAGAGCTACGAGCTGCGCTACTTCCAGATCAGTCAAGATGAGGAGTCTGATGCTGATGAATGAAAGCTCTGTTTTGAAATGTTATATAAGTGTATCGAGGTCCTGCATGAGCGGTCACATCTTCAAAAGCAGGGCTGCTTTTTTGATATCTGCTTGTAAATAAAAAGATACACAGAAATTTGAGTTGTTTTTTCAATGGTAGTAAATGTTTCATGTAGTGGGCTTGATTTTTACCCTTGTTCCATCTTGACTATAAGAGTTAAAGATTCATTAACAAACATGTTGCCAGTGGTGTCTGATAAGACATTATAAACAGTGATGAAGCGACTTGTAAATCATTACAGTAGTAACAATCATTACAGGTGTTTATATATATATATATATATATATATATATATATATATATATATTCAGATGATACAGTTGCCATATTTTTGTCGCTGTATAGTTAGTAAAGTGTCATGAATGACTTTTTTTCTAATCTGATTGATTACATATTTAAATTTGGTGCAAAATTAAGGCAAGAGTTCTTTTTTTCTGGCTGGTGACTATTTATGGATACATCTATATTAAATGTAGATATTTAATTTTTAACCGAATTCGCCTGTGGTGTATAGCCTTTAATATTACGTAAATCTTAAATTTTAAAATTTAAAATACATAAATCGTTCAAATGCTTTCATTCTCACAATGATGTAAACTGTAACGAGCTAAACCTATCACTGGCAGTGATACTGTTCTCCCAAATGTTAACCTTGTTAAGTATAATCTCACACTGATAGCATTAAGTTTTATCTTTGACATATTCTTCACCTAAGTTCGAAGGTTAGCGAAAATCTTATCAATAGACAGGTAGAGCAATAGTAAGGTCTTGAATTAAATCCATTTGCATTGATATGGGTGACTTTGCTATTAAGACCTTAAGTTTAAAAGGCAGCCAGAGTTAGAACCTTCAGCCTGTTACCAGGATGTTATCTAATGCTCTGCACAGAAAAGAGACTGAAGCAGCAAAATGGACAGGCACTGGGAGGAAACGCATTAGAGAGAGATTTCGTGCTACTTTGGCAGGACTCCTGGAGTTGGAGGTGCTGAGAGTCAGACACAAAATAATGGTGGAGACGGTCTTGGGAAAAACCAAAGTCGATCCTAAAGATTCAACATCAACGCTTATCCAGCATGATTACTGGGTGGATAAAGACTTATTCAGACTAAAACTCAAGCGCAGTTTTTCTGAAGAAGCTGTTCAAGAGCCTAGAAAATCCAGAGGGCTTTGGTCTTGTTCCAGTCATTCATCTGAAGACCTGCTTCATCATCAGTGTCTGATGGAAAGAAGTTGGCACGACCAAGAACTTCACTCGCACATGGAAAGTCGGTCAAGAGCAAGCTCGGGTTTTTGCGACTTCGGGGATGTTTTTATCCCCTCGAACTGTGATGATACCATCAGCGCTCTCTCCGTCTCGTTGGCGTCCTTGAAATACAAGAACACTCTCGAAGAGGGAGAATGTGTCATGGGTGAGGAACCTCAGAGGAGCCGACCCATTGTATTTCAAGAGCACAGAGGCGTTCAATCCCATTTCTTAGACGAAACGATTCCTGAAGATGGTTTCCGATCTGTAGCGGATCTATATCCAGACTCGCACTGGCCAGATGTTTCAGACATACTTCAGCCCAAAGTTGTCTTGCAACCCACCTACCGTTCTGATCTTCCAGCTCACCAGGGCATGGAAGTGTATCGCTATCCCAGTCCACTGCATGCTGTGGCCCTGCAAAGTCCACTATATGCACCACAAAGCCCTCAGAACAACAGGAATAAGAATGGGAGACATTTTTCTGGGAGCTCTACAAGCTCCTTGCTGAGACAAGGCTCGAAGGTTTCAGAACATTCATGCTGTCTTGCAAAGTCCAACTATTTATCATCCAACTTGCTAAAAAAACAAAGCAATTATTTAAGCAGGAACATGTGCTTTGAGAAGCATGGACGTGAAGAGATCATTCTGAAACGAGCCCGAGTTCAATGTCACAGTCATAGCTTTGCACCAAGAGATGGAGGAATGACCTCACGCCCAAAGAGAGGCATGCACCGCACCAGCTCCTTACACAAAAACAAACCATCCTTCTATTCTTTTCGGTCCACACATCTGCAGAGAAACCGAGAGGATGTGTGAGGCTGCAATGAGCACAGCGTCCACCACTCAAGCAGTGAAAAGGCATCTGAATTTATACAAAGTTACCATGAGACAAAGACTTACTAGCTTTGAGTCTTCAGGAATTGCAAAGTAATATATGAGAGATATGCTTTTGCAAAAAAATAAACAGTAATTGTGTGTGATTAAATGTGATCATTTACAATGCATCCAAAACTTTGTCTTCCTTTGTGATTATCATGTTATATGGCATGCATGTTATTACATTCGTCTTGCGAGAAAGCTTATCATATTGCACAAGTTAAAATTAGTTACAAAAATTGCTTTAAAAAAAAAAAAAATATATATATATATATAAACTTGTCAAGTATGTTTATGTCGTGTACGTTAAAATAACAACTATTTAAATCATAATAAATAGTATAAATAATTATGTCCCAGTTTTACAAGTGGGCCTTAGCTTAAGCCAAGACTAGGCATTAGTTACAGAAAGATATTTAAGCAACTTTTACAAAAATGCCTTATAAGAAAATATTACAGGTGTGCATCTTAACACAAAACAATGACACTGGCATGTTTTAAGATATGTCAGAGTAAGAGACAGCTCAAACATGCAATTTAGTTTAGGACTAGCTTAAGCCTTGTCTGTAAAACTGGCCCCCGGTTTCACAGACAAGGCTTAACCCCAGTTCTAGACTAGATTGCAAATTCATGAGCTGTGTCAACTCAAAGATTCTAAGGCATGTATAAAAAATAATTAAATGTCCTAATTGAACTATGGCCTAATCCTGGCTTAGGCTAAATCCTGTCCGTGAAGCCGGGCCTGGGGGTGTAAGTATTAAAACGTGCTGTACTCACGTTTTTAGTAACGATATAAATTGACATCAGTGGGTTTGAGGTTTCCATTACGATCATTATCGGTGAGTATGGCGTTTAAACAGTTTTCGTAACTATTCCTCACTCAAGCTAAACTGTTCAATTAAATGCACATCATTTATTTAACTGAATAAATTAATGTTAATTATGTTCACGCTGATTTCGTTTATTTTCTCGTGCTCCAAATCCACGTGCTCATTACCATATCCGGTCATATCCACCAGATGGCAGCAGAGATCTGTTAGTTGTGTTTACCTTTCAAGTGAACCGTGCATCTGTGGACGTGTAAAAAGGCTGTTTTAAATATTTTGCAATCCCCGCTATGTTTCGCTCAGTCTAACTGCACTTCTAGCAAAAAACAAACCACATACAGGCATTTGAAAATGTTGTATAAGCCTTCAGTTATGTATGAAACATATTGTTCCACTGACCTAGCCTAGTTGGACCAGATTCAGGTTTGTTCTAAAGAAATGCCAGGGAAGAGCTTTTTCTTCAGAACATTGTCTAAGTGTGAAAAAACAATCCAGCCACTAACAAAAATCATCTTCGTGATCCTGCTGTTTTCACAGAAATTGTGGAATAACAGATACTGCTGTGTGTGTGTCAACAAGTCAGAGCGCAGAAGCTGTAAAATGTGTCTGACAAGGTTTTGATGTGGGAGTCAAGGCCATGTAAAGAAAATATTTAAACGGAAATACTGCATAGCCAAAACCAAGTTTGTCACATATTACAGAGCACAGCATTTTTATTTATTTACTGAGTAGTCATCCCTGCTAAACAAACAAATAAACAATAGAACCCTGCATAAAACACAATAGAAAATGCAAAGGATTTATTGGTTTTAATGGAAGGCATAATGGTGTCTACTGGTATGTGGTGGATTCTATTGGTGGGACATTAAGTCGCTTTGGTGCATTTCTCACAACAGTACTTACATTTGCACAAAAGTTAATGCATTTCTCAAAACAATTAGTCATGTGTGCACATCATAGTAGCAGTTTCTCATTCTTTCCAACAAGTTGCAAATGCTTTTTGACATGCATCAATTGCTTTCATACAACTCTCTGCTGTTTTATTACATTATCATTTGCTTATGTCATGTCAGTCAAAATTAAACTTGTGAATGCTGAATAGTCATTCCATATAAAACTAATAGTCCTCATTCCATTGCTTGAGTCATTACATACAAAAATGTTGAACTAGTTGTCAAAATCTGTCAGGTAAATTTGAAAAGACAGTTTAAATCTTTTTTTTTTTTTCCTGAAAATGTCTTCTAAATTGAACCGTTTGCACAATGCTTTGAATACAGTAAATTAGAATTGCAAAGAGCATATGCAGTAAAAATGTGAAACATACATATTCAGTGTCTTGTACTCAGATTCCTTACTACATGGTGATCGTGATTTCACCAAGTACAAGATGTTCCTGGATCAACATCCTTGTAAACCTTTTGGGTAGGGGTAGGTTTAGGGGTAAGGATTGGGATATGTTTATATTTTTGGACAGTAATGTTGATCCAGGATCATGTCCTACTTAGCAAAATCACGACGACCCTCACTACATACAATAATGTCTAACTTTACTGTAGTTTTCAAATGGCTGTGCAAATAGTATATAGTGCTGTCTTGAGCATTATCAAGGAGCGTCACCAAAATCTGACACTCGAAGACTGGAAAAAATGTACAGAGTAAACTGTCCAAATGAAGCATGACAAAGGCATTTGACTATCTTTTTCATAAACAATGGTTTCAGGACTTTTCATCTTGACGACACTGACACTTTCACTTTCACTGAATATTTGCTTTTCTATCCATTTTGAGCAAGTGACACGCTTTTGCAGGTTATCAACTAGGTTTTGCAGTTTGCACTAATAGTTTTGAGAAATGCATTAACTGTTGTGCAAATTTAAATAGTGTTGTGAGAAATGCTCCAAAGCGACTGAGAAAAACTGTAACTTAAATCATAACCAACTGTATTGACGTAATAAATCTGGTGGAGTCAAAGTTTGGGTTAGTTCCCAAAGGTTCTTTACTGCCATTTCAGTGCCCTTCTGTGTCAAAGATATGTCAAGAGATATTGCCAAGCATACAAGACACTTCCTTTGGATGGGTGCAAAGGGGTTCTGCAATGAAGCGTGGCCTGAAGCTAGAGCAGGGGTGACCAAGTTCAGTCCTGGAGCGCCAGTGTGCTGCAGAGTTTAACTCCAACCCTAATCAAACACACCTCAAGCAGCTAATCAAGGTCTGAACAGGTACACCTGAAACTTCAAGGCCCTCCAGGATTAATTCCTACTTCAATACTCCAACATGACATACGTCAACATTTCACCGTGTGGCTTTATTGTGCATCCTGGTGTGCCACACCTCGGCAAAAACCCTGAGCGCAGAGTTTATATAAAATCTTCAGATCATACGTGCATTTGTCCTCGGGGTTCCCCCAACACATTAGGATTTCCTATTCGCGATCGGGGTTCCTTCGATGTTCTTCTAAGCAGATTCAGTCACTCTTAACACACCACACAAAAATCTCCTAAGATAATCTTTTAACCACCAATTAGGGTTGTAACGGTATGAGATTTTCACGGTATGATAATCGTCGGTATGATAATATTGCGGTTTCACGGTATACAGTGTACTATCATTATTATTATAATCATCAGCTACAATGACCCTTATATTAATAAAAAAACAACTTTTGCTTCTCAACACGAGAGGTCTACTAAATTAAAACATGGGCAAATGCTAATATATTTAATAACAGTAATATATTTCAGTCCTTCTTCAGGTTAAACCACCTTTGAGTTTTCAGTTTGTGTATTTGATGATATATATTCTTTTTAATAAAATTATAAAATGATCATTAAGTGTTCACTGAGAGCAGCTCTGGATATGTTGATGTGTTCACATCTTCACATAGTGAGTGAGACAGCAGACCCTTTAAAACCACGAGCATCACGCGGACTTGAGTGTGTACTAGATATACTATAGGTGAAACAGCGCTGCTCATTCATACAGAGACACAGAATATCGAATTACAATATATGGCAGCGTTTGTGCGCTGTATATTCACAGACACGCACATCGCAATTTGATTTACTATTATACTATATATATATATATATATATTATATATTACTATATATTTTGATTTATACAATTACATGACTGGATTCCCGCTGCATCACAGAAATAATATGTCTTTAATATTTTTATGTTCTCGGAGGGATGGTGCTTGCCAATATGGGAGAGCATGTGGATATCCATCTTCAAGGACAACCCCGCGATCATTTGTCGGATACAAAATTGGAAATACCCTCTTTAATATATACTTAAAAAATAAATAACTTATAAATGTAATGTCTATGTAGATGGATTTAACTATTTATTATGTTAAATGAAACTGAATCTGGTGTTTTCATCTTATTCTATCTCAGTTTCTCCCCGAACATAATCAAATTCTTTATTTACACTGACAGTGGGTTTAATACTATCTGATTTCAATTCTTGTATAAATGTCCTTTAAAAGTGTAATGAAATGTAACTGTATTTCTTCAGATTATATCACATAAAAGATCTCACTTCGTGTAAAATGGCAAACTATATTAATATGTTTTTAAGTTAGATTTAAAAACAGCAAGTGTTTGAACCTGGGGCAAATTATTCCAGAGCATCGGGGTCACCCCTGCTCTTCAGCTTAACCCAAGGGACAACTGAAAGCAAGTGGTCAGCAGACCCAAGTGCTCTATAGTGGAACATAAGGCTTTATCATTTGAACAAGATATTTAAATGCTTAGCCATTAAAATCACAATCAATGATAAAACCAATTTTTTGTACAAAGGGCTTCACTAGTGGTTTTAATTCACCAAGGTCCATGTGTCTTGAGTCACAGGATCCTCCCAAGCACAAAGCACATAAGTTTAGTGCCATCCAGTCCTTAAAGGTATAGTTCACCCAAATTTTAAAATGTAATGGTTATCTGTTTACCCCCAGAGCGTCCAAGATTTAGGTGACTTTGTTTCTTCAGTAGAACACAAACCAAACTTTTTTAACTCAAACGTAGCAATAGATACAGACAACAAATCAAACCCTGCGGCTTGTGACGGTATACTGGGGTGACATGAAATGAGTGGTCTGTGCAAAAAACTGAACAGTATTTATATCATATTTTACGTCTTAATGCAACACGATCTGACTTTCTTGTGTTTGGACAGCATTGAACTAGGGGAAGCATATGCAAGGAGAACAGAATAGGCCCCAAAATAGAGCCCTGGGGGACCCTGCATGTGAAAGCAGTAGACGAGGAAAAAACTCTCCAAACTGAACTAAAGTTCTTTCAGTCAGGTATCTAAGCCATTCTAGAGCAGTACCCTTACAGGCTAGGACACATTTCTCAATACTTAGGTCACTTTTGCAAAACTCTTCACACAGTGAGCACAACAGAAGTCTAAACTGAGGATCAATTATCATTATTTTGGCACAAAATGCATTCAATGACTACCTCTCAAAAGAAGAAGAGTGGCTGGGAAGGGGCGAGGAATACATAGAGGAATAGAGGAATTATTTTCCTCATGGCGGTGGAATCAAATGATCAAATGTCCCTCCTGGATGCAATGAATGCTGGATGGCTGGACATATCAGCAGAGGATTGCCAGGGATAGATCAGGCATGCCAGAAGATTCTTTCCTAGGTGTATTGCCCTAGATGACATAAGATGTGATGTGGATGAGAACGTGATGCTAAATGGAAAAGACAGAGTAGATTAGCATTACTATTGTATTATAATAATAAAAGGAAATGTGACATTGTTTTACACAAGAATGCTACATGTTGTTAGTGTTTTTTAGCTCATTGTTTTGTGGGTGACAAAGTGTGTTTGTCGGCTGTCAACCTTTGCTAGTGTTCTGGAAGAATGAGTTGATCTGAGACCTGAATAAAGTGTTTTGGTAGTCGTAGTGCATGTTGAATGTGAAATGAACTGCTTTGCCAAGCTGAAAGCCGTTTAGGAGAATTGTGTGAAGAGTTTTGCAAAAGTGACCTAAGTATTGAAAAATGTGTCCTAGCCTCTGTAAAAAACTAATATCAGCACATTGTTCTAGGCGAGTGATCTAAATCTAATGGCCTACAGCCATGAGGTCTAGCAGAATCAAAAACCGTGTATTCCCGAATCCGTAGCAAGGAACAGATCATTAAAAACCTTCAACAGTGCAGTTTCTCTACTATGGATAGCTCTAAAACCAAACTGAAACATGTTGTGAATACCATGTTGATCTAGAAAAAAAAAAAAAATCAATTGTTTAAACACAACCCTCTCCAGTACTTTGGAAATAGATTTTTAGTTTAATACCATGTTTAGAACTGCAACGTGTAAATGAAGACATCTAATCAAACACTAGTATGGAGTGCCACAGGGCTCTGTATTAAGTCTTCTTCTTTTTGTGCTTGTGTAGGTTTCCCCTCATAGACGGTAGGTCCCATTCAATAATCAACAGTTGGCCCCAATTTCACACACAATTCGTAATTCATTTTAATTTTCGCCACTTTGCTTGTTTACCTTCTCTGTGCTGTACTTGCCCCCACCTCCTTGCTTTTGTTCCCTCTCCCCTTTCCACACCCTGAAACGTGATGCTGAACGAAACAAACTTTGATTGGTTGTTTGACATGTTAGTCAAACGGCCTTTTGGGCGATCCTTGATCAAAGAAAGGGGCTATGAATTCGCGGGACTACATTCAACATGGCGGCGCCCACAACCAGCCCGGAGGCTACAGAGCTTGTCTTAAAAAAAAAGGACAACTGGCTCCATTTTATGGAGATACTTTGGTTTTAAGGCGTCGGACAAACAACAGACAGATAACACTCCACAATTCTATAACGCTGAGTGTAGAATATGAAAGAAAGAGCGCAAGGTGGAGTAGCATCACAGAGTCCGTGGCATTTCACATAGCGGTGGACATGGCACCCATTTCCGTCATTGAACAACGTGGCTTTATACGTATGCTAAAAACACTTAATCCCAGATACAGTTTACCTAGTCTGCATTACTTTTTGAGACAGGAACTCCCGCGACTGTACACTTAAGAGGAGAGAGCGGCTTGCTTCTGAATTGGAAAAGGTTACTTGCTATGCCCTGACTACAGACATGTGGAGCAGCAGGACATGGGAGCCGTACATGTGCGTCACTATACATTATATTTTGGGCTGGAAGATTAAAAGTGCATGCCTTCAAACCACTTATTTCCCAGAAGATCACACAGAACGTATGTAAGTATGCATGTGCCATTTTTCCCTGTTTGTGTCATGGCCAGCCTTTCTATATTGCTTTGATTAAAAATATACAGATCCAACACCTAGATATTTTAGGCAATAAAGAATTCCTGGCCAGGATGCATCCGGGAAAAAAGGGCACGTGCTAAAATATGTGGACCACAAGTGCTTTGATTGGTCTGCTAGAATTCTTCCATCCATATGTACTTCAATCAATCACTTTTATTTATGTAGCGCTTTTAACAATACAGATTGTAGCAAAGCACTGAACATTATATTAAATTTTAGTAAACAATGTCGGTCTTCCGTGGTATTGTTAGGTGCGGAGATAAGGACCCAGAAGCGAGAGCAGGTTAACAGATTTAATGTCTTTTCAAAAAGGTTCAAACAC
>JAUMHP010000082.1:11135860-11148386 GCA_032361065.1 Enteromius trimaculatus | reverse complement strand
GAAGGTATCATTACAAAAATATAAGCAGAAAGTAAAGAAATATTCATGCTCAAATACAATATATTGCATGATTAGGAACTGCAAGGCCACTTCACCTGTATTTACATACATTTATATAAACATAAATATATATATATGAATGAAAGATTTGGAATCAATAGACAGTGTTTAAGGTAAGCTATATCAAAAGCTATGAATGTTTACAGTTACTAAATACCATATCAATATCAATACTAAGACCTATGACACAATTCACTCTACTACACTAAAAAACACATGATTAACATAAAGGCCAAAGGATGAATAAGAAAGTTATGCTGTGTGTTAGTCACAGTAATGTGATGCTGAATGACAGAATTTAGCTATATATAGGCTATAGATAATATGACTGATAATTGTGTGGATATGACTGAGATAAAAATATATATAGGCAATCTTGTTATTTTTTAACAATCATTGAATCTCAATATATTTTGTTTTATAAAAATAAAAAAATCACACAAGGAGGCTAGGGCTAGTTATCAGACAGGAAAGCTGTCACAAAGGCTATCTTAGTAATTATAAAGTTTAGAGTCAAAAGTCCAGTCTTAAAATAGATTAAAATCTGAGAATTGTGTTTTCCAAATTGAAACATTCAAAAACTAGCCTATATTCTTGATTACATTCACGCAGAAATATATGCAATTTGTACCAACACATTACGATTTCTAATAGGAATCAAATCGTTTTTTTATTACTATTAATTAATTAATTTATTTTTCAATAAACCACTCTTAAAAATATAGTGTGGGACTATTTTAGTTATGGTCCACTACTGGTGTTAACTGACTTAATACATGTGAATCATTTCATAATTTCTTGCTCAGTTAACCTGTATTTATTAAGCAGCGATATAACCGAGAAAAATATCCGTTTTTATAAATGTCTGCACAAAGACACACCTTCACTATGGTTTACAATAATTAGTGTATGTTTACCGCACGTAAACCCGAGATCGTCAGACAGACTTCCTACTCTTGCTACGGTTGCTATGGCTGTGGTCGGTAGAAGCGAACGAATGGCAATCAGCGATTGGACAGTTGTAAAGTCACTCAAAGTGCTCCCCCAACCAGTGATTAGTTTAAAGGCGGGACCTATAGGAATGCGGGTAACGCCCCCAGATCGCGAGACAGACTTCCTCCGCTAAATCACGCCGTCTAGCCGTGGCAGCCCGTCGGGTGACGTAGGTTGTTGGGTTGTGGATTGACGTCGTAGTCTGTCAGCATGAAGTCCGCTCCAGTGTTATCGGTGTCAGGGCGACGGGCGCTCGTTCTGCTGTGAACTCCGACACGGAATCCCGTGGTATAAAAACACAGTAATTTTCTTATCTTCTCGTCTGACCGTAGCTGAATTCACACTTCAGATTTAAAGGTAAGCTTTGAATAACGTTACATGTTGTTTTTCGGTTTACATTCTCTATAACGAAAGCACGTATTATCAATATTTAATATTTCTATATATTACATGTTCATAATCGAGGAAACATATATTAATGTCCTCTTATAACTGCCTGCCGCGTCTTCACAAGAAATGCCTTTTTTATAACAGGATTATTTTCGACTGTTTTAGTTGAATTTTACATGTGACATTTTTTGAGATTGCTCATACATATGCTAACTTATATGATAACCAACAGTAATCGGCGACGGTTGCGTTTTATTTCTTTCAAGCGCTGTTAGAAAAATTTACAATATGTTTTTTTCATCATCGTGGTGATCACATTTCACACAAGCGTTACCTAAATATATATATATATATATATATATATAACCAACAGTATATATATATATATATATATATATATATTTTTTTTTTTTTTCTATCAACGTTAAATTTAGAGAACCAGGCGTTTTCCCCCTCGCAATTAAATCTTCTCGAGGGGTGCCTTCACAGTTTGTTGTGAAATGTGAAAGTGTCATAGGTGTGGGAACATATGGGGGTAGTCCCGCAGAGGTCTCTGGCACGAGTGAATGTCATTACCAAGGCAAGAGGGGGGAGGGGCGGGGCTCTGGCTGTGAGAAAGACCGGTCAGAGGGGCGGGGTTTGTGAAGAGGGCGGGGCCTCTCGCTGTGAGAGGGGGTGTAAAGTCTATACATGCAGTCACAACATTTTACAGATATGATTAATTTGTGAGAAGACTGCGCTATCACTGACGAAAGACATAACCGTTTACTATTAACCCTTCCTGGAAATGAGTTTGTTTTTTTATAATTGTTTAAAAAAAACAAAATTTTGTGAATGAATCAAATTTCCCAGGCTACTATAATATCATTCCGATACTATTATGATTTCTATTCATTTTTACATATTTTACATGTCATGTTTTTAAGGGTTTAGATTTTTTGTTTTGTTTTTAGT
The DNA here is from genome assembly GCA_032361065.1 of Enteromius trimaculatus. Taxonomy (NCBI): domain Eukaryota; kingdom Metazoa; phylum Chordata; class Actinopteri; order Cypriniformes; family Cyprinidae; genus Enteromius; species Enteromius trimaculatus. The sequence goes on along the minus strand of JAUMHP010000082.1, from coordinate 11,145,989 downwards.
CTTTAAGGTTTGCTTTTAATTTTATTTAACTAAATTCTGCTTGAAAGAAACAAAAATGGTCTTAGTTTTAATCAACTATAATATCCTTGATTCATATTTTTCTCAATGTGGAAATGTCAGTTTATGTCTGGGATTCATAAATCAATTTTTAAAAATAAATATTAGCCTATATTTTTAAATGCATTTACATATTATGAAATATTTTTATAAGAGATAAAAGATCATTTTAATTGTGCATTTTGATCATTTTAATTGTGTATTTTCCCCCCTAAATATTTCTTATTACAATTTCTTTCAAACATTTCATAAAAGGGCACTGATACATTTTATTATCTCTCTTTTATAATTAGTAATCTGTGATGCTTGTTTTGATTTTTCAGCCATCTGGGAAGTGTTGAGGACCTACTATGATCCACATATAAAAAGCACTGCATTCCTGACACTTCCTCTGTGTATCTTCTGGTCTCCGAAGACAGCTTAGCGATACCCATAAACAACATTATGGCGACTACTGAGAACAAGCGCCAAAACGTCCCCAAGGAACAGGCACTTCTAAAAGTACCACTCAAGAGGTTGATGCGAGACAAAGCTGTAGACGGCACACCCATAAAGAAACGTGTGATGGCTTCTCTCAATTTATCCTGCAAGAAGATCCCAGAAACCTCTCTTGGGAATCAGGTTTCAAAGGCTGCAAACAAAATGGAGGCCAGTCCGGATCTGAGTCCCGGTTTGAAGCACACTCTAGCGCAGTTCTCTCTGAGCAGCCAGTGTTCTCTCGGAGGCCCGGCTGCGTTCACTGGTCATCATGGGCAGTATAAGATTGCGCCCCCTCTGGCTCAGGGAGGTATAGCAGGGGGACCCATACTAGTTCCCCCTGACAGCTCCACAGAGCTTGTCCTCTGCTGTCTGGAGGGCGAATCCATCTCCTGCTTCTCTTTAGGAGGCGAACTGCGTCTCTGTCTGCCCCAGCTGCTCAACACCGTCCTGCGGGAATTCTCGTTGCAGCAGATCAACTCTGTGTGTGACCAGCTGTATTTGTACTGCTCCCGCTGTAATGCCACACAGTTACACATCCTCAAAGTGCTGGGCATCCTTCCTCCAGGGACTCCATCCTGCGGCCTCATCACGCTGACCGATGCCCAGCGTCTCTGTAACACCCTGCTGCATCCGGGTGAGGAACCATCTCGTGATTCACACAAAGTGCACGGTGATGGAGAGGAGGAAGAGAAAGACGGCGAGGAATCTGGGGGATTTTGGGTGGAACACCAATGTCTGGGCAAGTGTCAAGGCCTGTTTGTACCCCAGCTTTACTCCAGCCCGGATGCGCACTGTATCCGCTGTTCCCAATGCCGGATGCTCTTCTGCCCGGAGCGCTTTGTCATGCACTCCCATCGACAGCCAGACAAGCGCACATGTCACTGGGGCTTCGATTCAGCCAAGTGGGCCTGTTATCTGCAACTGGCACAAAGACATCTGGGAACAGCGGAGGAAGAGAAACTAAAGAAATCTCTGGTGGATATGAAGGTGAAGTTCCAGCAAGAGAAGAGGCAGCCGGATGTGGTAAGTATCTCTTATTTGCAGCCTATATTAATTAAAAAATTAGGATGTTTGTATTGGAGTACAGCTAAATATAAGCAAAGACAAAGATAAATAAATATTAATCACCCCGTTTGCATTTATCAGATATGATACATTAATGTTGTTTTATGATACATTAATTATAATTTTTTTTTACACTACAGTCATAAAATAAGATGATTTCTTAATTGTAATAATATGTGAAAAAGCTAAATAGTAAATGTAAAAAAATAAACAATTCCAACAATTCTCAAGTTAATAAAGATTATCTTAATAAGGATAAATGTAAAAAAAAAAAGCTTATATATGAGCTTATATGTTTATTTTAAACAAAAAAAATATATAGATCGATAGATAGCTACACAGATATTTAGATAGATAGATGGATCATTTCTTAAATGTTATTTCTTTGATTTATAATATAAAATATGATTTTCTTAAAATGTTTAGTGAGATTGATCATATAAGCGAGTTACTGTGGCTAAAGCATTTGCAGCTGAGTCCCAAATTTTTAGAAATGCTTTGAGTGGAACGTAAACAAATATAATGTTGGGTCAGCTGAATCTAGCTCTCATGCCGCACCAGATGTTTCCCTCCCAAGGAAATGGCTGAATGCGGTTCAGACCAGGTCACTAGACTCTCGAACTCCTTCTGACGGAGTCTGCACAAACAGCGGGAGCCACGGCAACAGGGGAGAGAAACAGAGAGAGGAGAGTGGGCGAGAGGGAGGGAGGGAAGAGAGAAGAAACGGTTGAGGAAAGAAAGAGCGAAAGATATCGAGAAAGGGAGTAAAAGAGAATGGCTGGGACTTTCTGTTACATGTGCCTGCAATACATTGCTCCCCCTTTACTGGCCCAAATCTTACCCTGCAGGACCTCCATCACCAACCAATCAGAGAGCGAGCCCCTGGCCCCAGCCTCCCTCTCAGCCAATCAAGTCTCAGTACATTCAGGGAATTGTCATCTCATTATATAATGCTTATCCAGAGACTCAACAACATTCCCAGCAACCACTGTTCTCAGACAGCCCCATATTTACCAGATACAGACTAGACTTTATCTATCTATCTATCTATCTATCTATCTATCTATCTATCTATCTATCTATCTATCTATCTATCTATCTATCTATATTTTTCTGTCTGTCTATCTGCATGTATGTCTATCTATCTCTTTGTCTGTCTGTCTATGTTCTGTCAATCTATCTATCGTCAGAATTTTATGATCATACATGGAACCAAATGCACATAAGCACGCTGTAATGTGTGTGTGTCAATGGCAATGTTAAGGTCAAGGCAGGAAGACTAACTGATATTTGACTGTAATTAAACCATATAGTCAAATCTAGTCCATTTGAGCTGTTTCACAAGGTCACAAATGAATCATGTCATTGTAGTGCATTAAGAATGACCCTCCTGCTCATGTCACTTTGTAAATAGCAGCGTAGATTAGAGTCCTCGTGCCATGAGCGCCACGTGACGGCCCCCAGACAGTACACCCTTCCCCCAACCAGAGTCGTCTGGAGCTCTCGCACATGACTTCACATGTAAATGTACGAAAGAGTGTGTGTGTGTTTTTAATAAACCTGTATTGCTCGTTTGGTTTCTAAGAGACATCCACCAAACCGTTCCCACCACTGGTATACAATTTCAAGCGTAAGACTAGAAAGACTCTTTTTCCATAGAAAAACCACGTATCGAGTGAAGAACAGTTTCAGGGCAGTGCTTCGTAAACCACAGTGGAGGGACTTTTGAGTATGTGTGAATTGTTACATTATGATCATGAAGGAAATTTCTGTCTCTACGTAGCGTGGGTGTGCAGTTTATATTTCTTTAAAGGTCCACATGCTCTGAGCGTGCATGTGGTGTGCAAGTTGGTCGCTGAGGCTTTATGATAGATCAGATGGCCTATTTACATTAAAGCGGCTTACTTTACCGGCTGCTGATGGGAGAAAGGTCCATATTTCCTGTAGCATTCAGACTGAAGTTTCTGTCCTATTTTAGGGAGTGCAACATCACCACACAGCCTGTAAAACATGTCAGAATGAGGGAGTTAATCCAGGATGTGCTTTCACAATGATATAAAGTCTTATTTACATATTTCTAGATCTGGCTTCTCTAATGGAATAGAATGAATCATAAGAACTAAATGTGTGTGTGCATGAAGGTGTGCGGAAGTGACACAGTTCACACTGCTGTGCTTTAGGAGGCTTCTTTAGGAAGTAAAGGGATTAAATCAGTGTTCACTAAATGAGAATACTCAGTGAGACTGTTAATACGATATAAGCAATCTGCATTAACACACAATGGGTTAATCAATCCCTTTTTGTAGGTGAAACCAGGCTAACGAGTTCTTTTTATCTCTCTTCCAGGGAGTACCGTCCCCTGCTTTTGTGTTCGACTCACGTTTGATTGCCAATCTTAAGGAGGACCCCGGGCATGTTGACTTGATGTGGCAAAGGTTCAGTTTATTCACAAATATACATTATTCAATGTTTATCAGAAAAATCTAATTCTGGCCATGTTTCTTCTCAGAAATCGAAATCATAAATATGATAATATACAAAGCACAAGATTTATTATGTATTGGTTTCTGTAAAATAATGAATTACTACAATTTGGTGGGTGATTTACTTTATTTGTCATTTTATTGTGCTCAGTAATCATTCTTATGAACTCAAAATTATCAAAAATATAAATACAGTTCAATTAAATAAATGTAAATGAACTCTAATTAATAGGGTTATTGTTCTCAGTATAGTGACTCATTACCTCATAATTACCAAAATGATTACAAAAATCTAATTAAAATGCAAAGGAATAAAATAAAGATGTTACACTGAAATTCAAAAGAATAAACGAGTTAATGAATAAATTAACCTTTATAAGAATATATATAAATATATACATCTAAATATTTTCAAAATGTATTCGGAATGTGTGTGTTCAGTATTTGATACATTTACATACATCATAAACAAATATAGTATACATATATGTATCATGTAAACAAAAACATTTATTTTGAATGTGATTAATTGTTTGACAGCATTAGAATAAATACATCATTGGTTTATGGTGATATAAATATTGTATAATATGCTTAATTGTTATTAAAATAATGTCACAATGTAAATAATCTAAATTATGCTGAATTAGGCATTGCTGTTTTTTTATTTTATTTCAACTTTTTGTTGATTTTGAGGTGAAATTTGTGAAGCATGTTCTTAGAAGCAGTGTTATTTTATTATTTATTTTAGCATCAGATGAGATAATTATAGTTATATACTTCAATATTTATATTAATATACTTCAATATTTTTATAGGTGTATGTATGTATATTGCAGTTATTCAACTGTTGGAAGTAGTTTTAGTACAAAACAGCAAGTAACTTTTCTTCTCTTCTTTTTTCTTCCAAGCTGGTACCAGGGCATTCCTGACAAGCTGGAAGGTAATGGCTTGGCACAACACCCTGGGTATGTGCCTGGAAAGGAAATGGAGTCTCCAGGAACAGAGACGCTCAGCGATACTCAGGATGAAAAGAATCAGGAAGCACATGACCCTGACCCAAAGATGCCCATCTATGCAGGTCAGTTTGCTTCCACCACAAGTCACGTTGCACAAATGCTCTGTACAATGCTTGTACATGCTCTTAATGAGAGATCTAACTGATACAGGGCAAGAAAAACATGACCAGTCAGACGATTCCAGTTCAGATGAATGGCACAAAGTAGATATGGCAGCTTATAAGCGGTCGGTTGGTGTGACTATGGAGCACAGCAAGGACGGCGTGATGATGGAGCTTCTTCAGATGTACAGCGCGCAACACGACAAACTTCAGTCGACACTACGCAGACAGAAGCAGCTTGAAAAGGTTTTTACCCCGACTAGATAACAATACAGCACATTTGATGTGTGTTTTTAGCACCTCCTTTACATTTGCCAGAAGGTGCGTGTGAGTATCCGATGACTCTTTCTCACTCTGGTACATGTGAACAGGAGCTGCAGGCTCTCCGTCAAGGTGAAGCCACAGAACGCTGTGACCTACACGGGGAGCTGGAGGCGGTTCAGACTGAACATGCTCAGAGGCTCGGTGAAGTCCAGCAGGAACAGAGAAAGTTAAAGTCCCGACTCGACCAGCTAAGGCAGCAAGAATGCAGATGTAAAGAGCTGGCTACCGAGCCACACCAGGAAACTATCTACGCCAAACAGGTACCGACCAATCACAAACATCCACACAAGCCCTTATCACGTTCATAATATGTCATACTTTCTTTCATACAGTTTTTTAGGATAACATTTAATTTTGAAGTTCAATTTTAAAAATAATTTATAAAAAAAACTCGTATTGACTCAATTGACAAATGAATGGTGGGTAAACAAAATATTTTATATTTATATATAATATACATTTATATATATATATATATATATATATAAGAAAACAGTGCTAATGTGAAATATTATTATTATTTAAATAGAAATAGCATTTATTTGAAATAAATTATTTAATAATAAAAAATTGTCTATTTAATGCATTTTTGCTGGATAATAGTATTAATATCTTTAAATAAATACTGACTCAAAAACTTTTAACAGTACAATATTTATATTAACATTTAAAAAGGGAGCAATATTTTATATATTTTGGATATCAAATGCTTTTTTGTTCTCTGAGTTTAAGTGCATCACTTTAACTGACTTATGGCATCCTGTGCTTAGTTATCAGAGCTGCGTCAGAGGCTGGACTGTGCCGAAGAAGACCGCGAGGAGCTGCAGGAAGAGCTACAAAGAGAGCGAGAAGCCAGAGAGAGGCTGGAGCGAACCATATCTGAGCTCAAACATCAGATGAGGGAATCTGCCCACCCTGCTTCAATGGACAGTCCCATGTCTTCAGCCTGTAGCGACACACTCATGTCCCCAACACCTTAGTGTGGTCTACAGCCGATTTCTGTGATCAAGAGTCATTTTGGAATGGTTTCTCCGTTGTGGAATTGGATGCCAAAGTTGTTTTTACTGCAGTTCTATGGAACAATTATACAATTCGGGTCATTCTGAGTAGGTTTGGGTATAATGCTGTGAATTTGTTGAGTTGAACTGATTTTTTTGGACATGTGAATATACGCATTTTTGGTGTTTTGATACAAATTAAGTAGTTTGAAATATTATGCAAACCACTAACCTTGCAGGCGTACAATCAGCACCATCCGTTTTGCTTTATCAGTGCTTAGACTACTGATATCAAATTTATAATTTCTTTTTTTAAATATTGGAATTGTTTAAAATATATATATCAGAACTGATACTGTTTCTAAAAATATTTATTGTTTATGGATAAATGTTATGTGAATAATCTTGTCTAATTATACATATTTAACATTCTTTTTGCCATATTTTGTTTATATTTTATGTAGGTTATGCTCATTATGAATGTACAAAATATATGCATGTGTACTTTCATAAAATATGGATAAATATACTGTTTACACTGTGGTATGAAGTTCAGAAAATGTTTTCTATGCCATTTACAGTGAATGTTTGCCTCCTTAATGACCACCAGAATTTATCTCTCTCATTTCGAGGACTTTGAACACCCGAACGGAAGAAAAACAAGAAAATGATAGATCTGAAGTGATGTTAAAACACTCATTTGCCTCAACATTTATAGTTTAAGTATATGACAAGGTCCTTTGTACTTTACATTCTAGAAACTGTCTAGACGAACAGTCCTATAAGTACTTTGCTCAGAGAAAGATGTGATATTCTTCTATGTGTCAGAAAGAAAATGATGTATTGCTATTGTTTGCTGTAACTGACAATCAGCTTGTTTATCTGTAATTGGTTTTATATCCAAAGTTAAGCTAGTTGCTACCTCATACAAACACATACAGATATATACATAGAAAAGCTATAGGATGTGTATTTGTGTATAGAAGTGGATGGATGGAGTAGTCAGTCAGGCATACGACTGATAAATACCTCTGTGCTGCTGCTATGATATTTCTTTTAATGATCATCTTCCGTTTTTCAGTTTCCAGATGACTTAAAGATGCATGTGAGATTGAATAAATATATAATATATATATATATATATATAAAATACAGATATATTGAGTATTGTTTCCTGACCTTTAAGCCAAACATAATTTCACAATGATGTTGTCGAGTAAAAAATCTTAATTATCTTTGCCAGTGCCATCTTTTATGTGTATCGTATGACATGACACTTTTGTCCTACCTCCACCTGTGATCGAGACACTTTGTATCATCCACCAACTTTTGTATGTCATCTTTCTACATTAACTCATGGGAAATGATATATTAATGTGCTGTTGGGGAAAATAATAAAAATGATTATATATAATTATACACAATGACTTGCGTTTACTTGTCTAGTAATAAAAATGCACAGTGTGCAACATAGTTATGATATTTAATGATAGATATACTACTGTACAATAAACCCACATGGGAAAATATTACAGAAATTTGTAATAAATACTACAGTGTTTTTGAACCATACTATAGTAAAGTCCTTGAATTAATTTGCTGTGGTAATTCTGTGGTAATATAACTACTATAGTAATATAATAGTACTGTACCAATTGTATAGTGTATATTATAGTTTACTGTAGTAAAAACTGGTAGTCTATATTATTTATTACAGTTTATCAGTTCACTAGATTTATTAACAACCTGTTATACAATGATATATACAGTATGGTTCAAATTTTTTTATTATAAATTACTATAGACTAGAATCTTCTGGTAGGCTAATAAGGTATCATCCACCACTGCCATTATAAAAAGACCTGAAAGCTTTTTACAACGCTTGAAGGAGATTTCATATTTATTTTCATGGTTTTACAACTAGCAATATTTCAGCAGACACATGGTTTCTATGATAACCATAGTAAACTTTTCTTAAGGAGGTCTTCTTAACCAACTCCGGTGTCCACTCAGCAGATTCGTGTGTTTGTGCAATTTTCATAAATGAATAACTAAGATTTTAAATGAATGAGGCTTTTAAAGTGGCCGGATTCATTTGACAGCTATTTGTTTACAGTGTTTTTAAAGCCAAAGTTCAGACGAACTTCCGGGATCCGGTATGAATGACATGAACGTGACAGGTGTAAACGCGGACTGCAAACAGACTAACGTTACCTAAAATCATCGCGAACTGATGAATGCATGATATGTAAAAGATTTAAGTAATATTGCAAGGTAGGAACAGCTCAAGTAACGTTAATTCAACAATTTTACTGAATGTTTTTAAAACAGGTCCTGTTGCAACGATGAGCAGGATATGAGAAAGTAAACAAATAAATCGACTGTGTTGCATGCTGTTTTAAATATTAATGTACTCGTTTTTAGGATTGAAAAAGGACACGTATTCATACATAAATTACCTACAGATAAGCTGAGATCTTCTTTTAGGAAGCAATGGATTCAACAGGTATGTTATTTGGATACTGAATCTCAAATCATGTTTGTATTAAAAAAAAACTTTTAATATGGACTTTTTAAAATCCTGGCTTAGTCTAAGCCCATTCTATGAAACTGGACCAGTATCTTTTTTCATTATTATTATTAATTTTGTGTAAGATTAAAATAATAATAATAATAATAATAATAATCTTAAGTCACTAATTATGCAATACTAAATAATTTATTAATTTCATAATAAATCAATTTGGAGACAACTATTAATCCATTTTGTCGTCACACTGCAGAGTCTACCAAAGGAAAGGAGACTGTTCAGAAAAGATCTCCTCTGGATCTGATTATGAACCAGCTCCGAAGGAAAGCCTCTTTCACGGAGAGAAAGAAACCATCTGTGGGCCGCCTCTTCCGCCCATCAGAGAGCAGTGACAAGAGAAACGTAGGCATACCTGAAACAAAGGAATCAGAGTCCAGTGAGGGAAAGGAAAATAATGAGCCTGGCAAAGGTGGGCATTAGATGTTGACTTGATGAAGACTTAATGCAAATATAGATTAACAAACCCCTGGTTTATCTTTAGAGATCAATGACACAGAGGATGAGACTGGCTCTGTTGTGGGCTGGGGTCGGGTGAAGCAGTTCGTTCAGAAGCTTGGGAAAACCCCTCATAGTCAGAATCTGAGCCTGAGCCACTGTGATCTGACAGCTACAGATGTGGTGGAACTAGGTGGGTGTTGTGACGAGCTGTTTTTCCCACAGTACAATAACAAGACCGTACATGTGTCACAGTCTCCAATTTTTGTTTTGACATTACCTCAGCCACACTACTGCCGTTTCTGGCTCAGCTGGAGGTGATGGACCTGTCCTGGAATGATTTGGTTGGAGGCTCCCTGAAGGCCCTTACTGTCCATCTGCAGCATGTAGGGAAACTGAGAGTGCTGAAGCTGTGTAGCTGCAGATTAACAGATCAAGACCTTATTGCTCTCGGTACAGGAAGTATTCATTTATTATTATGACTTAAAAAGAGAGTTCACCCAAAAATGAAAATTCTGCCATCATTTACTCCTAATGTCATTATGAACATGTAGGCCTATGACATTCTTTCTTCTGC
>JAUMHP010000082.1:11094969-11113329 GCA_032361065.1 Enteromius trimaculatus | reverse complement strand
TAATGCAAAATTACTTTTAAAAACATTTCTTCCATGAAGTTGTTTTTATGTTTGCTTGGCAACAAAGTATTGCTTCAACATGCCGACTCTACAATTTTCTGTACACTTTTCCGCCTGCTCTATATAGCGATAGTAAAGGTAGTTTGAGCTTGGCACAGGATGACCTAAAAACAGGCAGTAAAGAATAAAGGAGGTATAAAGCTGAGCCCATGTAAAGCACTTTTATTGGGCTTCATTGGCTCCAGCGCAGCAGGTCTTCCCTCTTTAGAGGCTCTGTATCCATCTGCAGCTCTTGAAGTAGCTGAACACGTGTCATTCAGGGGCGTTTTTATCAGGGGGCCCTTTTGAAAGGTTTACGGAAAATAACCCAGGACCCCGATAAGAGCTCAAACTCCCATTTTACTCAGAACAGCATGTTTTAGATGAGCTATTTGTGCAGATCTTTATTAAAAAAAAGCTTACATATTTTATCTTGCTATATCAAAAGCACTATATGTATAGGCACAATTCTTTTTTGCTTATTTTTTATGCTTCTTTTTTTCTCCACAGATTTTGAAGATCTGTTTGATGATGATGATATTCAGTGATGAAGAGGACAAATAAGATTTCTCCATTGTATAAAATGTTGTACATTTTAAGTGTTTTTCTTTCTTCACTTTAGGAGTGATTGTGCATTGTTAACTCCTAGTTGAATAATAAACTTTTGTGCAATACAAAGTCTTCCTTTTTCTAGATGTTTTCGTATTTTAAAAAACCCCAGACATTCCGAGTCAAAAGTTGGAATTATTATAAACGTTTTTTCCCTAGGCTGAAATCTGTTTCCAGCCCTGATTGTAGGTTTTTGCACATTCCTGAACACCTGTACGGGTGCATAATTACATGTGCAAACATAAAGCACAGATGTTTTACTCTTACAGTGACATAAAAAATATTTTTTCTCCCAGATATATCTGAACAGACACCATAATCTGTTATCATTCACATCAGACAATTGAAAAAGGCATACGTTAGCTCCTAATCTGTACTGTTGCATCACAAACAGGGCTTTAATTGTGAACGATCACTTGTAATGCCATTCTGCTCAGTTAATTGTGAGATGATGGATTGAGCTGGTGCTTGGCAGATGTGCGTATGATATAATTCCCCGTATGGGCTTTGAGAGTTCTGCATGCACTCTGTGACACAGTATCCACTAGATTTGTTTAATCTCCATTATTCTGTTAGCTGAAGATAATTAGATAAATTCTATTGAATTTACATGGTTATTATAGTTGTGTTATTATACGAACTTAAAGCCTGCAAGCATAATCAAAGAAACAGTTCTCCCAAAAAATATGAAAATTTGCTGAACATGCACTTACTATTAGGTCATCCACGACCACGATGCAGATGAGTTTGATCTTCGTTTTAGTAAAGATTTGGAGAATTTTAGCATTTCATCACTTGCTCACCAATGAATGCAGTGGATAGGTGCCATCAGAATGAGAGTTCAAACAGCTGATAAAAACATTGAATTAAAAAAATATTTCAAAATCGCACAGCAATCGACATGACTTCAACGGATGTGAACAAACTAATCATTAAAGCACTTTAATTCGAAAGTCTGTTATTCATAATAACACTCCCTCCAGTGAAAAAAGTTCATCCTCTATTTTCCCCTCACATCAAAATGCACTGACCTATTTGTTTAGAGCTGTTTTGGTTTGTAAATGGTGCTTGATCTGTGCATATTTCTCTCCTGATTCAGACAAAATGATTTTTCACTGGAGAAAGCAGTTTTATGGATTATATAAATGGATGGAAGCGATGGTTTGAAGTTGAAACATTAATAGATTTGTTTATTACAACCATGCAGCTTGTGCATTACTTTTTGATTATTGTGATGCTTTTATCAGCTGTTTGGACTTTTGTTCTAGCGGCACCCATTCACTGCAGGGGATGCATCGGTGAGCAAGTGATAAAAAAAAAAAAATACATATATATATATATTTATAATAAATAATAACAGTAATTACAAAATATATATATATATATATATATATATATATATAAAACCAAACTTATTAAACCTACGATGTACATTTTATTGCCTTCTCTAAGTGTAAGTAGTGTAGATATAGAAATCCACAAAATATAATGAATCAATACAGGTGATTTTATTTTACATAATTGTTCTAAAACAACTGAATATGTTGGAATTTTCATGTCCTGTTTTTTGTCCTTCAGCATTTTTTCTTTACCTTCTAAACAGTTTCTGTGTCTATAAATGCAACATCCGATTGGTTGACTTGCTGGACCACAGAAGGCCAATCATAGGGCTGGAAGCAGCATGTATTTGGTCCTATGGGATGCACCTTTTTGTTTTTAATTATCAAGGTTGGGTTTAAATTGTGGCCAGGTTCTCAACGGTGGCCCAGTCGGAGGTGTACAGGGGTGTGTTGAGACTGTAGTACTCGAGGGGTTTGGCTCACCTTCCTCTTCCAGTCAGTCAGCTGTAGAGCTGAACTTTGAGGCCTCTCCTCAGCGGGTCCACATCATCACATCCTAACACAGGTAAGACACAGCTCAGCAAATGCACATTTCTACATTTCAAAAACTCTTATAGTTACCAACTTTGTAGATGTGTCCCAAATGTTAAGCATTTGAACTTTTTTTTTTTTTTTTTGCACAGTTAAACAATAGTAAGATCATTTTCAATTGTCCTATATTATAAGAAAATATTCAAACTACTTGTTTAAAAAAGCTGCCCGAGCAAATTACTGACATTGACAAGATTAGTGTAAGAATGTAAAGAGCGTAAAATTACATGTTGTACGTGTAAAATGACGTGTTTCTTTGGATACAGGTATTTGTAGAATGTAAAAACCAATAATTTGAAGGTAATTAAACACACAGAGTGAGGTTTCGTCTACTCTTTGCAGTTCTTTCTTCTTTTATTAATTCTTAAATATTAGTTTAAATATATAGTTAAATTTAAATAATCAAATTTAAAGGAGCAATAGGACATTCTCTCTTATTAAATCATACTTGCTACTGTTATTATTATCTTGAGAGGTTCATGTTAAAGTATGAATATTAAAATGATGCATGATACATTTAAATGCTATTAATATATTTGTTTGTCCAAAGGAGTCAGGGAGGATAAGAATGGCTCGTTTCAGAGGATCTTCCACCTTCCATGTGTTGCTGCTAGCAACATTACTATTACCAGGTGAGACTTATATGTATATATTTTAGAAAATCTTTATTTTCAGTAGTTCTATTTTAAAACGCCAGATCACCTGGAAGCTGCTTCACTTCATGGCTTTGTATCTTCTGAGTGAAATTTCCCCAAAAGCCCTGTATCAAGCAAGGGGTATCAAGTTTCTGAACGCCAGGTCTTCATTTTTTTACTCTGCAACTGGTAAAATGATTAATGGTTGTCAGCAAAACTCAAGTGCAGCAGGTTTCCAGATGTGGCAGCAGTTTACAAGCTCATAAAAGATAAACTTGCTGATACTCTGAAAGAGCAACATCTCCTTTACCTCCCTCATACACAACACTGAGATCTCCCGTTCAGTCTCCTCACAGTAAAGACATCCATGACCTTCTCGTCACCATTCCATACCTCCAGAGAGATACGATTTTTTAAAGTGTCAGTTCAACCTTTTTTTTTTTTGGACGCTAGGATAATTAGGTTCACCTGTAGTTACAGAAGTTCCTTTCCTTTGTAGATTTTATAGCTTTTGCTTGTAGACGAGCTCAGTTATTGCAGCCCCCTGCTGCCAGGCATCAAAGTGCTGATGTGTGCTGTTTGAAGATTAATTTCCTACAATACCCTGTATATTACCACCTTCCCTTCCCCCCAAAACTTGTAAAACTGCATCCTGCTGCCCTCGGCTCATTGGGCCTTTACTGTCTGTAAGCATTTTCTACTCTGTCTTTGAAAGATGCAACATCTGGTTAAGACTTGGACCCCCTAATTTTTCCACCTCTCTACTCTTCTTCTCAAACAGAATTTCTGTTGGCTGGCCCTGTGACCCAGCGTTTAAAAGGAGATGGTAAGTATGCCTCATTCTACTGTTCTGTCAGCTTCTTTATAGAGCCCCAGTACATATATCTACCACATAACCTGAATATTAGATATGCACAGTGACTTAACACATAATGTTTGCGCCAGATGGAAGTGATGAAAAGGCAGGCATCGAAGCAGTTCCAAAGAAACTAATCCGTAACAGGAGGAACATCAGTTGGTACAAGCAGCACTCTGACTTCTGGAGCTGGTACAAATACTTCACCGACAATGGGAACCAAGAGGGAGTGAGTACAGCATATTATAAACTAAACAAGACAACATAACACACATGCAGGTCTTATGAGAATTGTTCACAGTTGTTGCAAAGGTCAATCTTAAAGGGTTAGTTCACCCAGAAATGAACATTTCTGTCATTAAGTACTCACCCTAGTGTCATTCCAAACCCATAAGACCTTTGTGACACAAATTAAGATATTTTTGATGAAATCTGATCATTCTGACCCTTCAAAGGCAGCAACACAACTACCAGAAAAGTAGTAAGTACATTATTAAAATAGTCCATGAGTGGTTCAGCTGCATACATTGAGGTAGTCTCGTGGACATGCATCAAAGACTGATATGGAAAAGAAGAAGTTGATTTTGTTTCTTTGTGCACATAAACGATCCTCTTAGATTAAGAAGTTTAAAGGTTAGACCACTGATGGACTATTTTAACAATGTTTCTGATGAATATGTTTGTGAGCCTTGAACATGGTTGTCTTCGTAGTGTCAGAAAGCTAATCATCACAAATGTCTTAATTTGTGTTCCAAAGATGAACCTGTCTTACAGGTTTGGAACGAGATAAAGGTGAGTAATTAAGGACAGAATTGTCATTTTTGGGTGAACTATCCCATTAAATGCACAATATATAAGTACCACATTGGCCCAGAAATTCCATGGAAGCAATTACCATCTTCAGGGTGATTGAGGTTATTTATGTGTTTTGTGTTGGTTGTACAATTCACATACTTATTCAAAATAATTCATTATCACAGGTTGCAGAGCTGGATCGCGTCTATCTTGCATACTTGCAGAACAAGAATCGTGCTGAGGCACGTCGTTCCTACAAGGTGTACCTGCAGCACCTAAGCGACATCTACAAATCTTGTGCAGAGTCTGATGACCCAAACTGTGTGGCCTCATACACCAACAGACCCAAACCCAAAGCTGAGGCACCAGTGCCGGCCCCAGTTAAGTCTTGTGACCCTTACAGAGACCCATACTGCTTGTATTCAAAGGGATACTCTTATTACCCATACATGGCTCCGGCCCCAGCCACCATCAAAGCCCCTGCACCTGCCCCAGTCAAAGCCCCAGCCTACATCCACACGCCTGTGGTGAAGGATCCACGTTCTGGTCAATACTACTACTCTCCATTGGTGCAATCCTTCCTGTCAGCCGAGCAGAGAGCCGAGCTGTTGCGCATCTGTGATGCAGAGGATGTTGAGTGTCTTCAGTACCACCTCCGTGCTGCTTACGGATACAAGCCCGCTGCTGCCCTAGCCCCATCATACGCCCATCTCGGCTGTGACCCTAAGACAGATCCTCACTGCGTCCCCCATCTGGTCCAGAAGGCACCCTCCGGTCTGTACCTGCGCTATCCCCATTGCGACCCTCGAGTTGACCCATACTGTGCTTATGCTGCTGCTCTGGCAACCTCGCAAAACTATGAAGCCCCATCATCTAGCTTGGAGAGACCCTGCAACCCTCTCTACGACGATAACTGCAACCCTCTGACAGCCACAAGGTTTGGCAGCTTGGCTCCTGAAGATCTGAAAGACGAGCCTGCCTCTGAAGCCGGTGCCATGCGGGCACCTCCGAGCCCTCGTCGTGACCCTTATGCCATGTACAGAGATGCATCTGCTGGGGCCGACCTGAGAAGACACCTGCCTACACATCTCCAACCCCCAAGGCACCAACCAGAGGAACCTCAACATCCTTTGGGACCCCGAGGGAAAACCAAGGAGGGATATGACTGTTTCATCGGGTATGATGAAGAGTGCTTCCCACTGGGCTCCCAAAACGAGCACCGTCCTGCTGTGCACAGACAGCCATCCCACCCAAGCGAAGCCTACGAGCCCCACCTGAATGCAGATGGATCCAGAAACGGAGTGGTCGAACCTGATCCTGACTGCGACCCGGAGTACGACAGAAACTGCCGCTTGCGCCGCTACCAACCTGAGGTGGCCGAACCCGCCAGTCCATCACCTCAAGAGGAACCAGCCCAGGAGGAACCCCACCGTGAAGAGGTCCCTCAGCATAGAGAAGAGTCCTACCCTGAGGCCCCAGGCTACGACCAGCAGCAATATGAGCCCTACATGAGCGGACAAGAGGATCCATATGCCGGATATGGCCCTCAGGATCATAGAGCAACTAGCTTTCAGGATGTCCTGAGAGGATACGGCGGACGGTTTCCTGGCCAGGATGACCACCGTGCTTACAACGGAGACTACAGAAAGAAATAAACACATGTGACAATTTATGTCAAGAAAAGTAGATCAGGACTGGTTTTGTAGATAAATAATGCAATGCACACTTGTAGAAAAGGTGCACACGCATTTTCACAGGATTTCACTTGGTTCACTCAATATTTCGAGAGCTGCTGAAATTTCCTAGCTCTGGAGTTTGACAGCACTTGTATAGGGAAAAAAAATTGTTTGAAAAATGTAATTCTTGCTGATTCTTTAAACCCATGTAATCAGATTGTGTGTTGCAGCATCTCTACTAGAGGAGCACTTGAAATAGCTCTTGGTATCTTTGTGGAGGGAAAATTGAACATAGCAAAGTATGTAAAAGGTGAATAGTGTACTTGAATAATCTCTCCCATTCTGGCTTTTTCTTTGTACATTCACCCACTAATTTCCCTTCAAGTTAATATTTAATGAATTCTGGGACCCTTGCTTATTTGTACTCTTTTTTTTTAAATTGCCAAATTGATGCTTTGTGATTTGTTTGCATATTTGTAAGATGTTTTTCTTTTAATGTTTCAAATAAAAGCTTTAAAGATCTTGGGTTCTTTTTTTTTTTGGCAAATGCACTATTACTACGGACAAACTAGCTAATTTAACAAACTGTATTTCTATTAATTACAATCAAATAATATTATTAAAAAAAACTGCAGGTAGAAACTGTTGTTGCTCACATTTTATTGGACTATCACAGACAAGTAAATTATGCCATCCTACTTTACTGTCATTCAAAGAGCAATACTAAAAACTGATTAATTATCTCACTTTTCAAGTAATGCACAATCAGTAAGTGATGATAATACAACAATCTCAACCAAATTAGCATAAAGATCCATATTTATGTGGCATCATTTGGTGGATGTGGACATTTGGTGGGATTCATTTTTCTTTTAGGAGTTTGGAGAAATTGTAAAACTGATGGTTTTTTTTCAAAATCTAGAGCACAATCCAAGCTATGACACAGATTAGCCTAAGAATACTTTTAATAAACAAAAAATAAAACTTTTAATAAATATAAATACTCAACAACTGTCATGCTATTTTGGTTTATTAAAGACTATGGCATATGATGAAAGAGCTGCTGCAAGATTGCAAATCACAAATATAAATAAAATAAAATAATAAGGTCATAGCTCAGCACGTATGGTGGCTACGCTATGACCTTGAACATTGATTAAAACATCAGTGAGGGTGAAGTTTGCTAAACTGCACACCAACTGCTGTACTAAGAGGAAGCCAGTTGGCTAGATGTGACATATTTAGCGGGTGGGCAGCCAGACTCCCTGTGAACATATCTGGCCTATAAATCTAAAAATGACAGTGCTTATGACAGTATCAAACAGACACACACATGCAGCATTAAACTGACTGATTGTTCAGTCTGCGGTTGTCAGTTGGGTTGCTTAAGATTTTAGGAGTCAAAAGGAAGCCAGAGAAGGTGGAGTCATTGTTGGCATCTGCATAAATCCCTGCATCAAATATGTCATCATACAACTGTAGCCAAACCTCATCCCCAGCAGACAGATTTAAAATCACCCCTCCGGAGGCCTGATCCAGATTTCCATTGTGGAACTGGTCAAGAGTAAAGGCCACAGTACGGCCGTTTTTAAACATAGCTACCTTGGTCTCCTTCTCACTGATGGTAAGATGATATGTAAAGTAGTAGATCCCAGGGATAGCACAGCGAAACTTTCCGGAGATGCCGTCGTAGTGGTGCTGATCATTGTAGAAAGTTTTAGTGAAGCGGATGGGAGCTCCACTGGCCTGGCTGGTTTTATCTGTGAGTCCCATGCTAAAAGCAGAGTGGTGGGGAAAGAAGCCATCTCCGCTTTGACCTTTCAGACCGGGATTTCCAGGAAATCCTCTTTTTCCAGCAGGTCCCTCGTCCCCTGGTTCACCTGGATCTCCATTTGGTCCTTTAGGGCCTTGACAAAAAAAAGATTTTTTTATTTTGTTGACTGAAATACATTTTTTCCCCCTCCAGTTTAGGTTGCGGGTGACACAATGGTCTTAATAAATGTGCTGACACTCCAATATGTTGTGGAATGTATGGACCAAATGTCTATAATTACAATATTTGCAGGTCAAATTGATGTTTTATGATCATAGGGCTGCACAGACACGAAACAGAAATGTTTGATGATGTCAGTTTTTATGTTAAGTCAATTTTTCAACTACCCTTTGAGAGTATTTAGACTTATGTATTTGAAAGCCACTTTCGTTTTTACCTGATTTAAAAAAAAAATGAATCATACTGTGATTTTTGATGAACTGTACTTAATCCAATTCAGTTTAATTTAGATATGAACATAAATGTAAAGTTTATGTATGCAAATACTTTTTGTGGGCACTTACAGGTATACTTTAGGCAAAATTAATTACTCACCCTAATGATGTTCCAAACCCATAAGACTTATTAAGATATGTTATTTGAAACCCAGCAGCTTTCTTACCCTGCATTATCAATGGAACAGACACGTTCAAGGCCCAGAGAGGTAGTGAGGATGTTGTTAAAATAGTCCATGTGACATCAGTAGTTCAACCGTAACTTTAAGAAGCATGTATGTGAAAAACAAAAATAATGTCTTATTAAGCTTCATAACATTATGGTTAAATGACTAATGGACTATTTTAAAGATGTCCCAACTACCTTCTGGTCCTTGAACGTGTCGGTTTCATTGCTAATGCAGGGTAGAAAGCACTCGGATTTCATTAAAAATATCATACAGTATTTTGTGTTTTGAAGATGAACAAAGGAGCAACATGAAGGTAAGTAATTACTGACATCGTTATTTATTTTCGGATGAACTATGCCTTTAATAGTATTAACAGTCTGTAAATAAATCACCTGGATCTCCATTATCTCCCTTTTCGCCCTCACGCCCATCACGCCCGTCCCGCCCGGGGATGCCATCGAATCCTGGAGTGCCAGAAACACCCCTCATCCAGCGGGCACAAGGTTCCCTGCTGTCCTGCTCAGCCAGCTCTGTGTCCTCCTCCTGAGAGACACTCAGTCTGGCAGCTATTAGCACACAAAGCACAGCTATCCACGCAGGCTTCATTTTAAGAGCCACGTGATCAATCTTTTGTGATAAATGAAAAAAAACTTTTAGAAAATAAAGACATCAGGACTAAAATTTCAGGTTTGAACGAACATGTTTGGTCCTACCTGGTCCTCAACAGTGTGTTATTACAGTCTTTTGTGTGGAGTGACAGACTGAGCTGTTGGTCTTTTGAGATCTTGTGTGCTAGTTTTTTTCTGTGCTTGTCACTCCTAAAAATATCTGACTGGACATGCAAAGCAGCTGTTCATATTAAACAACCGGACACACTATCACACAAATAATACAGTGTAAGAGCTTTTTAAATGTTACGTTGTTGATTCGTTCCTGCTGAGTGCTAGTTAGTTTAATGCACACTTTGTTTGAATAGCTAATATCTGATTTAGAAGCTTTCAGAATATTGTTAGGGTTATCTGCTTATTTAAGAAAGGTAGAAGCAAAATACTGCCTAATAACCTACCAAGACCAGAGATCTATTTATACAATTGTTTTTACCAATACTACCAGTTGCTAGCATGACAATAGGAGGAACCTCTGCATTATAATCATTGGGCGCCACCTTGTGGCTGATATAATTTGTGTCCTAAAAGCCTACTGAGAGGTTAAATGGGTTGTTAAAAGACAGAAATGAATATAGTAAAATTATGGATATATGGATTTTTTTTTTATATTCTGTTAATCAAAAAATCCTTTCATTTGGATTTTATTTTATAATGTCGTTATATACCTATAACTGGCACAATTCTCCAAGTATTTTTAGGTTAATTAGATGCTTCATTAATACCCGAAACGCTCTATTTTCTGCTCTTCCCATCTCTGTTCTGCTGTAAAAGGTCAGTGTTCATCTCACACAGCTCCCCGTGCGCTACCTGACACTTCACAGGTCTATTTGTCTTACTCGTTCTGATAATAAAATGCCAACATATTTTGTTTAAACATTGTTTTGCGGAAATGCCATGACTGTGAATAATCATCCTTTGTATTTCACCTTTGAATCAACACCATCGATCTACTACTGTGTTTGTTTAACCAGATATGAGTAGAACAGACACATTAGGTGTTGTAAGAGCAAGAAAAAACACTATTAATTTAAATTGTATCAATAACTGCTTATAACCATTTAGTTATACACATACTAAGGGTTATAATAACATAAGACCCCTAAATTACAATTGCTGAAAGTTGTTGTATATATACATACACACATACATATATATGTATGTGTGTGTGTGTGTGTGTAAAGAGTTAATTTGCAAAAACAGATCTAAACTCATATTTTTTTTCCTGTGCATACCAAATAATCTTAATCAAACTGTAGTTGTTGTTGCTGTTTTTTTTGACTAGGTTAAAAATAACTTAAAAAACAGAACACATTAAAACACAAAACTTGCAAATAAGCTATATATATATATATATATATATATATATATATATAATATATATTAGCAAAAGGCCTTTTAGTATAATTCAAGTAATTATATTGTAAGATATACACTTGCCCTGATCATCCATACTTCATTTCTTAGAAAAATCACATAAAAATATTTTTTGTATTTTCTTTGGGAGAAATTATTTGTACATTTCTTAATCATCTCTGCATTGCATTATATGGCCATAAGGTTTAGTAAAGCGTAATTTTACACACATCAACCCTCGACCTTTAATGGCTATGAAAGCTATTTAAATACGAGCAAAAGATTTAAAGGAGCATTTCAGAGCTATTTATGCCACAGAAGTTTTATTTAGTCGAACTTAAGAGAGAAAACTGGAGCACTAAATGTAAGTTAACTAACGCAGCAAGTAATTAACCTCGATTTTACAAGAAAGCACTATAATAAGCACAAAGACCCAAAGGAGATTCATTCAGCTTCTGCAAGCACAAGTGACAAGCATCTGTAGGTAAAGCCATCATTGAGAACATTCAGGGCACACTTACACTAATCAGTGTCAAAATGTAAACAAGTGTGCATTGGTTACCAGGGATGAAAATGAGCAATCTGAGTTTCAACCCCACGGTTCAGAAGGTATGAGGAAGAAAAGCCCTGTGAACAGCTTGAACGGTATAAGGCAAACCAAATAGGCTTATCTTAGCGCTGCAGAGGTTTCCAATACGCACAGTTAGAGTCATTTCGTGGCTGCTTGTTTGCGGCTCTAATGGGATCCCTCTGGAATTGGATTATACAGGTAATAGGGAAATAATACGGTGAGGGGTTTATTATGATTATGACAGCTTCGTTCGGGAGGGAAAAATATACAGTTACAGTTGAAATTGGGTTTCCGTGACGCTCCGTGTTCAAAAATAAATGCTTGGAAAGCATGACTTTGAATGGATATCATTGGAGGCAGAAAGTTGTCACGTTGAGTCTGAGGAAAAGTTCTCAAAGCCCGTCAAAGTCTAACTTTCTCTCATTGAAGACGGCTCAATTAAGCTGCTAGTTAGCTCAAAGAGAGCGCACGACTGGATAAACACTAGCCGAATGACCCCTCAATCCCCTCAATCACAAATGGGGATGAAATAATGAAAATGAGGGAAATTTCATTGTGTGCCAGTGAAATTAACGTTTGATCAAATAGCCTGTACAGGAAGTTCACCTTCCATACGTCTAATGATTAGCTTGTGAAAGTCTCTGCAAACAGTCACCTATGAACTTTATACATCTGAGAGGCTTAGCCACATGATATGACCACATTTCCGAAATGAATACCAGGTATATTACTACTTCTGTGCTTAACACATAATTGAAAATTCAAATTACATAAATCTATGACTTTGGTTATAACTATAAGGCCTTTATTTACATTCCTGTATATAATATGTTCTGGCTTGGCTTTGTGATACCAGCATGACAGACATCTTTTTTTTTCTGTTATTACTTGTATGTATTTTTTATTTAAATAATAATAATAATAAGCATGCGCAATATCTGGTAGTATTAGTTCACTTTTGACACAGTAAAAATGGGGACATTTTCAGAGAAAGGACATCTTCACCTGAGGACGAGCCACAAAAAAAATTGGACCTGTCTGCAGGAAACAAAGATGTCTGGCCATCCTAACATATGACTGCGAGGATGGCAACTGTGCTGGCTTTTAATGAAGATTTATGGCAGAGTGGCAGATCATTTCTCAAAGCCCAGATATTAAGTTTTTATGAAAATCATTGGAAAGAAACATCACTCAAACCCCGGAGAGCAGAAGAACACGAATGCACTGGGCTGTTCCTCTGTTCATTAGGTGAGAGGTGTTTTGAGGGCAGGACTTACAAACACAGCAGATGAACAGCAGATGAGCTGCTTTAAAAGCACCGCTGGGTCACTGGATACACCGCCAGGATTTTATTTGCTAGGATATGAAAGACCAAGAGCAGATCTTCCTTTGGCTTTAAAGAACATGAATCATCATAAAGAAGAGTAACTGGGGAAGATCCGATCGACAAGCTGGAAAATTATTAGATTTTTTTTATGACATCCCACAAACATTTTACAAATACACTTTTACTTTCCTGTCAAACTGCAACCACAAAGCCTACAACTGTAAAATATGCAGTATATACAGCATAGATCGATCGATCGATCGATAAATAAAATTACTTGTGCAACCATGCATGCCTCAAGTAACTTAACTAAAGCATGAAGGTAGTGTTATTTAGCATGTGTACAAATGGGACAGGTACAGACAGTCCATGGCAGTCCTCTGATGCCACAGCAGGTCGTCCAAGCAGCCTTCGCTTGATGGATGGCTTTTATTTTGCTGTCAGCCTTGAACTATTTTGGTGTTTATCTTATTAGCTTCTCCAGATACACTGTCATTTATCTAAGCCACTCCAGGCAGAGGAGATTTGACCACATGTATCATTTGATAATAATTTGTAATTAACTTCCAAAGAGTTTGCAATACATTTGCACTAAATTTATAGACCTAATTTTTTATTTGTATTAAGTTTTTTCATTTTTCATATTTCATCTGAGCCCTAAATGTTCTATGTTTAGGCAACACATCTTTGACTTTTGACTTAAAAAAAAATTATTAATGTTTGATGAGTTAAACAATAACGATAAATCAAAATTAAACATGTTAAATCATCACTTTGTGGTGGAAATCACTACCAACCCTGGGTCAACAGGTGTAATTGAGGAGGAGTGGTCATGGGATTTCTCTGGCCTGGATTCATGGCTCGGACCCAACAACGTCACTCCTGGCCGTGATTCGCAAATCAGACTTGACAACGGTTCCCCCCGTGATTCGGGACTGGCACCCGACAGTTGCGGACTGGACACCGCAGGGATTTCATTTGGCATTCCTTGGGACTGGGAACCGTGGGGATTAACTCTGGTAACTCGGACTCCCACTCCGAGAACTGAAATTGTGAGCTGGAGTCCGTGGGTGACTGGATCGGTACTCCCGGCAAACTGCAGTACCCGGATGGGCAATTGGCGTTGCTGGGCTGGTGTTGGGCGGAGCTCTCAAACGGCGTGGGACTCGGCTGCTGTGTTCACACACCTGTTTCATATTTGCACTCACACTCACCTGCTCGCAATTATCCACACCCACACTCTTACACACTGCATTTAAGCCAGACTCACACACTAACTCGCGAAGTCTTGATTTGCAGCAGCTATCATTTCTGAGCGTTCTTTCTGTGTATAGCCATCTTGTTACTGACTTTGGACTGTTTATCTACTCTGTGATTGTTATTTGCCTGCCTAGAATTGTGCTTGTGTACCCCGACTCTGTCTCTGCCTTGTCAGTAACGGTAACGGCTTTGTAATGTGGAAACAGTAATTTGTTTGATTACTCCTTACTGTAAAAAAAACCCCGCAGTTAGTTTATAATGCAGTTATTCCCATCACTGCACAGACTACACAGTTGGCATTGATTTAGTGGGAAATTACATATCTGGGGATTTCTCTCTGATCATTTGAACTCATCAGAAGTTACATTACATAGTGAGCAGCTTTAATCTTCCTAGGCAGTGGAGATGCCTGAGGTCTGAGCGTGTGCAAGAAAGAGAGAGGAAAGCAGCATCTCTAGAGACTACTTCCTCTTCGACAGATGAATCAAGTCCCAGCATCCTCTCCTAGGGCAGTGCACACTCTCTTTACTTGATGCCATCAGACTTTCTTGACCTTTGACAGACACTCAGTCCATCTGTCATTCAACCTCCGTTCTCCTTTGAACACCAATAAGAGTGCATTTTTCCTTATCTTTTTTTTTTTCTGGAGAAAGCAAGAAGCTTGCTGACTGTCTCCAAGGCCCTGTAATGCATCAGTGCACTGTGATGATCTCTGCCTGAGGTAAAAGGCTGTGAAACGGCACTTCCTTACAGCTAAAACTCAAGAGATTAAGATCGAGATGCCTTCAGGCACACAGCTTCACCCATATCCCAGGAGTCCCGTCATTTTAATTATTTTCTTTAGTAGTCTGTGCCAAGGGAAGGAAGCACTTAAACAGTTCTTATTGCTTATTTTATTTTGCGATACAGCATGTGGAACAACCTCGAATGAAATTGATTTGAGCTTAGTTACAAAGTAAACTTTCAAATGAAATCTTTTTGGCAACAGACAACAGATGGGTTTGATGCTAGAAGCCGCTGAGGAATCACAGGCTCAAAGTAAAGCGGCTGAGAGCATAATGTAACACAATAAATGCAAAGTATCTTTCATTGGACAACCTCCCTTGATAACGTGAACATCTGTGCACAATGATGATCGGATGATCTTCTAGTTGCAATAAACTATGGGGTAAATATGAGTCTGAAGGTATTTTTTATATCATGAAGTTCGATAAAGTGCAATGAAATTAAGAAAACAAGAAATTATATAATGGAAATCACATTTTTCAATAGCTAGCGTTTTATGTATCATAAATACACACAATTATTAGGTAAAATTACAAAACATCAGCTTAATAGAAGTAGTCCCAAAATAATGAAAAATAATAATAATAAAAAAAGTTTACATATTTTAATATAATAGTATAGAATAAGCTTAATAGAAATGTCCCTTAAAGACTAAAACATAAAACTAAAATTAATAAACTTAAGTGAAATAAAAACAATTAAACAATAAATATTTTTAAATAATAGTACTTAAAAATAAGCTAAATAGAATTGCCCTAAAATTACTATAACTTAAAAATAAAATAATAAATTTAAGTGAAATTAAATTAAAATATGAAAACAAAAACATTAAATATTTTAATATAAAAGTATATAAATGTTGCATCCATGCCAGACTCCAACCTCACTCAGTCACAGCGTTCAGCAAAATTCTAATCACGATAACCTGTCATCACCACCTTGATCCATCACCACACAATCATACAACCACATAAAACCACACACCACTTCTCATTCAGTGTCCAAGCTCGTTTCTCAGCAAGTGGTCTAATCTCTGGCAAGACAAAAGCTCTTTTACGATACTTACCCAGTGTGCTCCTCGCTCTGTGTGTTCTCTCCAGGCTCCTTGGAATCCCTTCTGTTTATCCTGTGTTGTTGAAGTGAGGTGTTGTGGTTCATCTGTGTTGTTTTCTCCATCATCAGTATGTTCTCCAGCGACCTCCATAACCTACAAGATAAAGACATTGAGTTACTCCATTGCTCCAGTTTTCATTCAAAGTATCATCTGTGTCTTCTACTTACCCATATCAACAGTTCTGTTTCTTTTAGTCCTCTGCTGCCTAAATAAACACCTTTTATTGAACTTACCTCCTGTGTATAGTCCACTTCATAACAATAATAGTACCTAAGAATAAGCTTGATAGAAACTTAAGTGAAATTAAATTAAAATACAAAAATTAAAGTTAATTTTAAATATTAATAAATACTACATACAGAATGAATGTACATGAATGATACTAAAATTACACTGTTTTTATACTTTTAGCATATGTGCCCATATTTGTAAGGATATACACAAATATTTATAGTTACATTTTATTTTGAACAATACATTTTTATGTTATAATAATAAATTATTGAAGGATATTAAGATTACTTATCTGGTTATATAAAATTCAATTGATTTCAGTTCCACTTTTTTATTGCAATTCTACATTGTGTTCACAACCTCAATGAAATAGAATGCTTTATTCAGCACGTCTCACAATTAGATAATCGCAGCTGGTGCAATCGTAATCTTGATTATTTTTTCGATTACTTGTGCAGTCCTACATCTGGCTATTTATCAAGTGAAGTTGCTGGCGTTGCAGGCCCTGACAGGTCTACCCTGGAGCCACGGCCTGTTGTGTGGATAGCAGCCAAACAGCACTGATTTACCTTTAAAAATATATAAGAATGAGAGGATGGAGCTGCTCAGAATGGATGAATGCGATCCTCCTTTATCTCCGTCTTCATGACCATCCCTACAGCAAGGGCAGCAGCTGATTGTGATGAATGGATAAAGAAGTGATAACAAAAAAATGAGGCTGTCAAGCTTTTAGCAGATGCTGTGATCTATCTATGCCATCTAGGGGACAGTGGGCTTAGTCTAGGATACTGAATGTAAGCAAATCTTCTGCTTGCCTGAATGCTAAAATAAAAACTTTTAGCAACTGTGACTTTCTGCCCTGGGAAGAAAACACTTTTAGTAGCTTAACAAAATTGAAACCCAATTTGTCTGACAGCCTCTGTACTAAAACAAAGACGGCAGCTCAATTCGTTTTTGAAAGGAAATCTCTTCAAACACATCTGTGGAATTATAGATACAATGTGGATTGATGACAATACTTATGCCAGAAACAGGGGCGTCCAGGCAGACAGGCTCACAGCTGCCTCGGTCAAAGCATGCATTCTCCCTTCGGGCAACGTCTGCCATATTTGACTGCATATGTGGCAGACACTGCCGGGGCTGATGTGTCAGTAATGAAATATAAATAAAGTAGAAGCCCAGAATAAACAGATTTTACCCAGCTGCCAATTAGCACTGGACACAAGACAAGAAGCAAGTATGCAATTGAAACAACTCAGTGTGTATAAAGTTTCGTTTAAAGGCATAGCGTCATCTGAACATTGAAATTCTGTCGCTATTTATTAAACGGCACATTACAAATACATTAATTTCTCTAAAGAATGTAAACAACATTAAAGTTTAAAACCACCAGGACTTTTCAAAGTTAGTATCATTAGCTTTTGTGGTGAGGAATGTACAGAAACACTTCCTGAATTTTATATAAATACACCAGTAGGGGGCAACAAGTGACTGTTATGTTTATGAGTGAGTCAATTGAATCAGTCAAAATATTTGTTCAAAAATCCTCAATTATTCATGAGCATCTATTTATTGAGTCATTCAGGGAATCATTCACTCAACTGATTTGTTCAAAAAAGTGGATTCATTCAGGAAGTAACAACAATCGACTTTCTTAGTGACAGCCTCATACATTTTTTTCTAAAACCAAAACCAATACAAAACACAAGTGCTTTGCTGCTGTTGCTGTTACAATGAGGGACGTGAAGCGTTTGGGTTCAAATGCAAAACAGTGTTTATTAGCTCAGAGCTGAGGCAGACAAGGTCGAGCACCGGCAAACAGGGTCATAGGAGGCATAGACAGGAGCGTAAACGTAATACAGGCGAAGGTCAAACGTACCAGTGAACCGAGTCCCAAGGGCAAGACGAAAACGTAGATCCGGGAACAGGCGGAGATTGGCAACGGGTAATCCAGACAATAGAAAACAAACACGAATGAAGTACAGGAACCTGGGGCCTGTTCCATAAAACAAGTTTACCAAATAAGCCAGGCTTATGGCAGAGAGTCTGACTTATTTTAATACAAATT
>JAUMHP010000082.1:11079835-11094869 GCA_032361065.1 Enteromius trimaculatus | reverse complement strand
AGACTAACTGAAATAAGCCTGGCTTATACTCTAATCTTGGTTTATGGAATAGGCCCCAGGTAGACGATGTCATGAACCGTGAAGACACACAAACACATCCAGGGATTTATACACATCAAACTAGGTCAATGGGTGGAGCCAACAATGAAACATCATGACCACTGACGAGATGGGAGCGGAGACATGAATCAAACACCATGGCAACATACAAGGTGGGCAAGAGTACAAAGGTGATAGTTCACACATGAAACGGAAAAACACAGACAGCTGAAACACAGACCATCCAATCTGACAGACACATCCAGCTGATCATAACAGTTGCTTTGTTTGGAAATATTTTTTATTCAAATTACTGGTAATATCGTGTCTAAAATGGTTTCGCAATATTAACTGATTTATTTGTTATATATAATCAATACTGCACAATTGTTGTAACTGAGCCTTTTTGAATAGCAAGGGGCTGCTCACACAAAACATGCATTTTCATGACCAGCTGCTTTACAAGTGTTTTTATAAATAAACACACACTATTTAAATGTTGCGCTCAGGTCTTCTGCAGTGCCTTGAGCAAGACTGGTGCTCTAAAAATGCAGCGCTTAAATTAAAAGTAGCTTAACTAGCCCAAAAATTAGCATTTTTTTTCCTTCGCAAAACATAAAATTGTGTTGTTTCTGAAATGGCTTGTGTATATTTAAAAAAACCTTTTGTTAGCCATGGTCGCTATAACGGAAAAACGTGAATAATAATAAAAAAACACACAGTTTTGGATTGACATAAGAATTTTCAGGTCAACGATCCCTTTAAAAGCATGACCAATACAGAACCCCCACTGCAGTAGCCTAACAAGAGTAATCTGAACATAGTGGACTCCTCTAGATTCTGATTACAGATCAACTATATATTAGGGCCCAGAGCTCACAGCAGCAGGTGCACAATGCAACCACGGTTTAGTCTTGTAAGCAAACCTAATATGTTCTGGGAACAATACCATTTACACCATTAAACAACAGGTGATAGCCAAGGGACATGGCTTGTGACATATCTGGCCCAAGTAAAATAAAATGAGATGAGCGATAAGTAAAGGGCAAATGTAATGAATCATGCAGGACAGGTAATTCATCCTAACTCTGTGGGCCGTGCTAATGAACACGGGGAGGCCATGCGTCCCAGTAGACCTCTGCTTTTTATGAGCATTCCCACCACCTTCATCTTTCTCTCATTGCCTTCCTTTAATAGGATTTGTGACTCCCTTGCAAAAAAAGAGCTCCCATGCTGAACCTCATACATGAACACATGTATAATAGACCAGAAATATAGTGATCAATAGAGCTATTCAGCATTTTTCAGTCTGAGTGGGTTCTGTGTGGGAGTCTCTTTTCCTCCTAACTAATGGAATCAATGAAATCTATTTCCATAGATACCTTGAGTCTTAAAAAAATGACCTAACACTGCAGCATTTTTCTCCAGCAACATCTTGAGACTTTGAGAAACTAGGTAGAAATAAACCTCACACATAAAAGTATGTCAGAGAGTTAGTCTTCACCAGATATAATAATTTGATTTCACGCAACCAAATAAGGAAGCTTACTATCTAGACCTTAATGTAGGTCAGGGATCCAAACTGATGCTATCCATACTGAACCAGTTCATTATAAACTACCATTCAAAAATCTGCAAAAATGTCTCTTATGATTACTAAGACTGGATGTGTTTGATCCAAATGTTTTAAAATGGAATTATTCCTATGATTTCTATAAAAAATTAATTGAAAACATTAATATTTTTGCTTAGTATTTTTCTAGAAAGTCTAAATAATTCCCCCGCAAAGAACAGCATTCATTTAAAATGCATCTTTTCTAACATTGCAAATGATATTAATGCGTCCTTGCTGACTAAAAGCATTTATTTATTTAAATACAGTTTTGACTTACCATACGTAGCGTACATATGTATATTAACTTATTATATTAGTAATGAAATTGAAACAGCAGCAAGTGAGAAGAATGACAATATGTGCATCCCAATTTGCATACTTTTGCACGTTTGATATATATATATATATATATATATAGCATTAATAGTAAGATAAGCGTGAATATTTCCAAAAGAAAAAGTGCATTTAAAATACCTGGATGATTCACATACAGTACATACACCAGATGGTGCCATTTAGGAAACAACTAATTTAAATATTCAAGGTGGAGCGTTTTAATGTTTTTAGCACCTAAATTGCTGTTTTTTGCGTTGAAATATCGTTCTCCTGACCGACACAACACCCACTAATTATTCAGTGCATTGTGGCAGCTGACCAAGCACTCGCTCAAACAACCAGCAGACAGCCCATGATTGTCAGCGTAGATGTACTGTCACACTGTTATAAAATATAGATGACTTTATAAACCGCTTAAAATACTCCACAAAGGCCAAGGCACGCAACCAAGACATTGACGACTTGAAAAAAAATGAGAAAAAGGCATTTTGTAAATTGCCAGCGAACAGAATAGAGACCTGGTTATGTCATTTCTTCAGTTAGTGACAGCTGGAATAATGAGGTGTTAGCTTGTCTATTTGGTATGCGTTCTAACCTTTCCATCGCTCTCCATCTTTCTCTCTCTCTCTACCCCGGGGCTGTTTTAGGAAAGTAGACACCATTTCACTTATACAGGGTCCACTTCCCTAGAGCCATTGCCCTCTTATGACAACTGAAATTGTTATCGGGAGGAATCTAGTAAAATATTGAGCCGTAGAACGGGTTGCACAGGTATACCTGTTTTTACCACTTTTTAATACTTTTGCATATTAGCGCTGCACTGTGAGAACTTGACCGAACTGCATGAAAAAATATCTGGGCCTATATATAGGCAGGACATACACGGTGAGGGGTTGACTGACAAAGTCCCTGGCCACCGCCTCACTCCGAGGACTTTTTCTGCATAAATATTTAGTGCAGGAGAGATGGAGAGCAAGGAACTGCAGTCTGGTCATATCGATTTCATTTAAGTTCTGCAGCTGGGTGAGTTTTTCTGCTTTTTTTTCAGGACGAAATCCAGCAAAATTTGAGATAAGTTAGAGGCCCCTAGGGTTAGGTCACGTTTCATGCAAGCATCTTGAGGATTTATCCGAATTATGCAAAGAGGTGAATGAATATAATAGAAAAACAATCATAAATTATAATAATAATAATAATAAGTCATGGCAATAGGTGCAGGAGGTTCATTAAACGAGAAACGACTGACTGTGCCAGGAGAGTTCAGCAAAAGCAACTCAAGCAGAAAAAGGAGAGTCATGGGTATTGTTTGCAAACAGGAAGCTAGTTTAAATTCAAATATCGTACGGAGGCTGAACAAATGAATATGATGACGACTCCTAACACACATCAGGATAATTATGTCTTCAGAGATGCAACTTGTGAACAAGTTATCACGTTATTATGGAAATAGGCTCTCTTTCTGATTAGCATATTTGAAGCATATTGAGTTGTATGTTGGTGTACAACAAGGTTTCTTAAGTTTCCGCTTAGAATTTATTTGAATTTTCAATTGACATTGCTCCACCTCTGCTGTTAATTTTCAATAGCCTCCATGCCTCATTTGTACCTCTGGAAATTTCATTTACCTCTTTTTCTCCTTGCATACTGTTGTGCTAATTACTTAATGACTCTAATTAATTATCTTTTCTCTTCTCACAACCCATCATTGCCCCCCCCTCCCCCTCAACAGACCCCAGATGTTGGACCACTGAGACGCAGCTGCTGCATTCTATGCCTGAGAAACTTTTTAATGATGAACCCAGGGGCAGATTCCCCAGATGATCTGCTGCTCACTACACTCATGTTCAACACGAACCGAAGGTCACTTGATAGAGAGACAATGGGGAGGAATGGGGAGGATTCAAAGAGAGTGAATCCTCCCCACTTTACTCTATTTCATTCATAGTCTTGCAAAGCCATGCTTTAAAGTCACAGACTTTCACAGAGGAAGAGACCTGTCACATATTTTTATGTGCTGTATATAGGTGGGGTTATTTCTGTAAATTGCTCTATATTTAAAAATATGAAGTGCCACTATTATGGGATATGAAAGGTCCATATTTTAGTTTTAGGAGTTCCAAACAACAAGTTGACATGCATGCAAGTCCAAAAACACTAACATTTTCTAATATGCATTTATTTTTACCTTATTTGTTCAACAACTCCAGAATGATTGGTTCAGTGGTTAATTGTTCTAAACACGTCCACTGATTGGTCGATTTCAATAAAAGCTTGTGATGCTTTAACGTTCGTATTTTTAAACAGGCCAACTTGAAAAGATCAAAAAGTGGCCGTTCAATATGCTAAAATTTCAATTTGACTTCAGCATGAAACTGCTTGGGACTGGTTTAGAGTCGTTTTTTCTTATCAGAGACAATAACTTGTCAACAACAAGACAACATTGTGCACTTTTTTTTTTTTTTTTTACAATTTTTAATGTTTAATTTATGTCATTTTTTATTAATTTTATGCTTTGCAAAATTAATGTAATTTTAATTTACTTCAAATGTTTTATGAGTTACAACATAATAATTTCAAATCATGTATTTTTAGGTGTCCTTGCTATTTCTTTAACTTTTCATCTCTGTGTACCACTGTGAATTACCAGTGTGTGATTCTATAAATGCACATGCTGTAAAATAAATAAACCCTTACCTTAAGAGTTCTTTATAGTTACTATCTTGGAAAACACTCCTGGGGGGGCTATTTTTAATGAAAGCATTAGGTTTACAAGTACAGCTTCTCGTATTCAAAGGGGGAAAGACCCAAAACACTTTGTC
Source organism: Enteromius trimaculatus (assembly GCA_032361065.1). Taxonomy (NCBI): domain Eukaryota; kingdom Metazoa; phylum Chordata; class Actinopteri; order Cypriniformes; family Cyprinidae; genus Enteromius; species Enteromius trimaculatus. Next base: position 11,090,060 of record JAUMHP010000082.1, on the reverse strand, counting down.
AAGATTATGTTTCAGCAACAAATTACAAATTAATCAAACATTCTGACAGCAATGATACAATAGTTTTGCTTCTTCAACTAAAATGATTAGCCTCCTTTTATCACCCCCCCTGCATTCCCTCTTATTGAGTGTGCTGGATCAGTTCACACAGAAACAGTAACAGGGGTTGTAAAGTCTGCTGAAACAGCAGCAATTGTGCTGAGTTTAGTCTAAGAAGTCCTGCCGGGTCATATCAGGCTATGAGTTGTAGTGTCTTACAGAGCAGCAGGTCTGGTCCCAGCTGACCACGCAGCGGTTACCTGCTTGAACTGGACTCATTATTACTGGACTGCAGATCTAGCTTGAGGGAAAGGACACAAGCAAGCTTTGGTCTTTCTGCGACAGCAGAGCATCAAATCCTGTGCTATAGCCATTCAAACAGTATTAATTCCTGCACACAAACAAATATTTGCCCTACACACACCCCCATAATGAAAAAACACATTTATTGTGAATGACTGACAACAAGCAACCCTAGAAAATGCTGTTTCTGCTAAACAAGGTGCACAGGAAATTAACTTTTAGGTTTGCAAATACAGACTTCTCAGTAGAGTCAGCAGTCTTTAAGTCTGAAAATGAAAATATATTTCTGTAGCATCATAATTTACAATTATTTTTTGTTCCCAGTTTAAGGTATTTTTGATGTATACTGGGAGGCTTGTGACTGTCCCATTGAGTGCAAAACAATTGCCACTATCAAGGTGCAGAAAAGTATAAAAGTTGTCTGAATGCTCCATCTGCCATCAGTGGCTCAACCATTACATTTTGAAGCTACGAGAATACTTTTTGTATTGTTGTAATTATTTGACAGTCAATGTGACAGCAGAGGTGGCCGAAGTACACAAATCAAGTACTTCAGTAAAAGTACAGATCCATACTATAAAATATTACTCCAGTTAAAGTACTCCTTTTTCAGTTTCACTCGAGTAAAAGTACAAATGTACTTGTTTTTTTTTGTACTTAAGTAAAAAAGTACTGATTTTTAAAAAAAAATTTTTTTTACAGTCTACTTAATTTTATACAGCAATTTTTTTCCCCCCACAATCTTACTGCTTAAAATACCTGAGATTTTTGGCCAGCATGATGTAGTAATGTTCACTGTGAAGCTTACTGTACACTGCAATGTCCCCGAGAGTGTCTAATCTTCATCAGTAAGAAAAAAAGTTTGGAAGCGTAGGCTATTGTTTTGCAGAATGTTATATATGACACAAGAATAAGTTAGAATGAACATTTAAAGGAAAATGTTTTCTTTTCTTTCTTTTTTTTCTTAAACCATGTCTGTGTTGTCCTCTTGGGGCATTTGTCCAGGAGTGTTTACATTACTTCACACGTGTACACACAACTGTTAATTACTGTAGTTACCTAAGTATCACACCCTTTCTTTTTCCCTCAGATAAAATATTTGGACATTATCTAAAAATGACTATAAATTAGCACTAGCAAGCTTGTTAGCTAAACAATCAGCATTAACGTTAGATAACAATATTTAGACCTACTTATTTTCAGTATATGGTTATTAAAAAAACATTCATATCTGTCTAGTCGGCTAGTTGATAAACAATATAAACACACATAAGGAGCTAAATGCGTAGCATTTTAATAAAACTGCTATCATTACAGCAGTAATATTGACGACAATATGAACGGTTTTTTTTTTTTGAGACACTGATGTTGATGTGTCTGCATTCATTTCAGTTAACTTAATTAGATCACTCTTTACTGCTGTGTAACAAACTGACAATTATTTTTACCTAAATATGATTTTCAGTTAATGTTAGTACCTCTCTTCACGCATCATCAGTCGCGTGCGCCAGTTGTTCGGTTCACTGGAGACTCGCTCTGAACGGATGGTTTGAATCAGTGAGCTGTTGAATCGAGAACAGCTGCAATCGGATCTTTCCAATTCGAGAATGAATCGTTTAGTGCGATTTGCGAACAGATTGAACAGGTTCATTAAAAAGAATCAGTTTGTTAATGAATCGCTCGTCTGCGTCTCGCTCGGAGCACGTGATATATAAGTAACGAAGTAAGTGAAGTAAGAAGTACGATCCTATGCTTAGGATAGTTGTGAAGTAAAAGTTACGAAGTACAGTAACGAATTACAACTACTTCGTTACTGTCCACCACTGTGTGAAAGTCACAAGCCTATCAGAAATATCTTAAACTGTGTTCCAAGATGAACAACGATTTTACGGGTTTGGAACGACATGGGTGTAAGTGATTAATGTTCATATTGGGGTGGTGTAACCCTTTAAAATGTCAAAGACCAAAATAGGAAGGAATCAGTGTTAGTTTCAATATTATGCTACGTCAGCAGGTTCAGCTATGGGGGCAAGGGAATTTATTATTGCTCATACTTTGGTTTAGGAACGTCGACATACCCTAGCAACACTGAGAACATTAGAAATTTAGCAACCCCTTGTAAACACCTACAACACTCAAATATTGTGTTTACCTAGTATTAGCATGGGCAAGTTTTCCTTCAGAAAATGTCACATTTATATAACTTCTGATACACAATAATCTCACTCTGTGTGTATGTATGAAGACTTGATTGGTTTTGCAAGGGGTAAACAAAAATAAAAGTATATCAATTGCCTTAGAAAACTTTCTTCAATTTTGTGGTAGTGTTTCAATTTGTTTGCTAGATATCAGATAACACAGGTTGACTCCATTTGCAAAATCTAAAGGCAATCTCAAACTAATTGAAAAAGTTAAGGGCTGTATCGGTAGGAGCAGGTGTGTGGCCATTCTCACTGGCAACGATTCGCAGTAAGAACATCTAAAAGAACAGCAACCTGGTGACTCGTGATAAAATCACGTTATTGTGATAGTTCATAAAGATATAGGGCAACACACAGTCTTTCAGACAACTTGCTCAAAGGTAACAGGAGGTGATCGATCTGTTTGTTTATGCCCTCCAGAACTCACAGGGGGTCATCATCTAAAAATCATTTTATTGAACATACTCACCTTTATAGTATCTCGCAACATCTTCCTTCAAGCAACTGTCTTCTCACTCAATAAATCCTGTGACCACATGGCAACACTGCGTACCTATTCAATACACATTCTTCTTACCTAGAAAAACATTGACAGGCTGAATGTATATAAAATAGATTTAACAAAGCAGAATTATTAATCATATTCTGCCCTTAATTCCTCTGTGTCAGCAGTACAAACTGCCACACAAGGATGGACACTCAGTTTAATGTGAAAGCAGCAGTGCACCCACAGCCCACACCAATCTCACATCATCACCTGCATTTCGCATCAGCAAAATATCAAAAAGGAAACTCAAGAAGATTAACCTGCTGTAAAGTCTTACGAGAGAGAGCAGGGTTGCCAGTTTTCACAGCAAAACCCGCCCAATTGCTACTCAAAAATAGCACAAAGGGTTTTCAGGTGGGTTCCCGGTAAAAATCGCATTCTGGTGAAGTAAAATACACGTTTTTTGGTGGCCACCCCTGATAGAGGGTCGCTTTCCAGTGACTGAATATCACGTTATTGGGGTCGCTTTAACCAGTAGACATGAAAAACATCACTCGGAAAGAGCGTTGAAGTAGCCCAATTATGAGAGAAAACCACAGACTTGGCAACACTGCAAGTCCGAGAAACGATTTTGTTCGATTAGCGAATGAATTATTTTTCTGAACTGATTCTTTTCTACTTTTTTAATGATTCATTTGTAAATATGTCCCTGCATCCCAGTGTGCATACTATCTGCCCTAGCAAGACTAAATAGTATTAAAAATGACTAATATTACATAGAATTTTGGATGGATAGTATGCACACCGGGATGCAGGCTATTTTTAATGCAGAAACAATCAGGGAGGAATTCAAATCCATCCAACACTTACCACCTCTGTTGTTTGAAGTCTGGAAAAAAACACCCCACTTCCTCAAATGTTGTCTGTAAAGTGACTTCTTCACTTGGCCAGAGTCTCAACAATCCTACACATTTTTTTTTTAGCATGAAGGAATACAATTTAGTTTTTTATGAAGGCAGAGGCTGAGGAAGCACAAATCAAACAATGGGGATTCTGTTAGATATTGTAAGTCATTTTCCTTTCTTGAAAATACCTGGGCTGAATTTGTATTTTAAGATAAAAGATAAAATACCTTTATATGCCGAGTACACTGGTGGTTCATCCACCAATATGTCTGCAGAGACTTGTCTCAAAGGTGCACTTCACTTTTGCTTCAGTATCACGAGTGTGTCACATTATCAAAATATCTGACATATTCTCAAAAGCATTTTAGGATGACAGTGCTTTGTAAAGGGTGTCTCCCATGAGCAAAGACATACATGTACCACCTTCACAACCACAGAGAGAAGATATTGTCTGCAAAAGAGAAATCCATTTAATTATTGAGAGCAGCGACAGGGGGATTGCCATTGCCATTCATTGTTTTGCTGCTTTTCTCTACACCAGAACACATGCCAGCATGCAAACAACAGTCGAGCTACGCTGCGAGCGTGGCATGGATCCATTATCCTGACAAATCAAAGCCGTCTGACAGCCAGCAAGCCACACAGATTGAGCCTGTGTGCGAACGATAGGACCTTGGAGAGGTTCTTCCCCCCTGCTCTTCTGCATTCAGAAGTCTGTTTAATCTACCCCACCTTTGAGGACACAAAGTGAGTCAAAAGAACTCTTCAAAAGCCACAGTGTTTCTGCCGGGGTCCCTGAGGGCCAGACGGCCATTTGTAGTGTGAACGTGGTGCATGAAGGAAGAGCTGCGTCTGAATTAATGAGGGGTCGGCAGCGAGATTGCGCATACAGAGAGGGCCTGTAGAAGCCTCGTCTCTGGATCTGCGCTAGACAACAGCGTCCTTGAGAGCCACTCAACAGTCAGCTCCCACCATTACCATTTCCTGCTCGCCGCTTGCTGTCTTTATGAATAAATCATGGGTTTGGGCTGGAGTACGCATTCACAGATTTTAAATTATCAGACTGTTGCACAGGGTTTGATGTGCACCTTCATCTCCACAGCTTCAATTTCTTCCCCCATCTGGACATTCATCAGACGGTGTCTCTCTTCTTTAATCACACGCCGGGGCATTTCATGGTCATTTCTGGTCATGCTTGACTAAAAAGCTTTTATTTGCTGTATATATTTTACATTTCAGATTTGGGTTGGTTGCTGCATGTTCACGTGCCTGACGTCATCATCCTGATCTCATGAGAAAATATAGCTATTTATCAGGTGAGGACTTGTTACAATTAGAAATGGAAAACATGTTAATGAGTATGTACGCAGAATTGTATAAATGCGCAAATTTGAATATGCCATAAATTCGCCAATGTATAAAATTGTGTTATTGTGTATAGAAATATATATATATATATATATATATATATATATATACACTGCTCGAATGCTCTGCATGTTTGGTAGTAAGTATTTGTGTGAGCAATTTTTTTCTTTGATAAAGATAAACAAAAATGCACACAGAAGCCGTCTCACTGATGAACACTAAAAGTTTCCACAGCTCAGAACCTAACCCCAAACATTAATGAACTTGTAGCCAAGAAAAGATGCCAAACATCCCACTAGGACAAAATGACATAACAAAGAAAAGAAAATATTTTTGTTATTTGTTTATTTTATTTTTTTTGAACCTTTTCCTGAAATCAAAATACAGTTTTATTTGCAAGATTTGCAAAATTTTCATAAAATCCTGAAATGTCCTCTTTTTGAAAATTATTTGAACAAAATAATTTTATGATTTTTAATTTAATTTATTTTATAAAATGTTTTATTTTATTATTTAATTTGTGTTATTGAGAATATTTACGGTACTCTGGTTGTTCAAATACAGATTTCTGATTAAACAAAAAGTGATTTTAGTCTGTTCAATAAAATGTTAACCTCTTTGGCCCGTGATTTAGACTGTGTTTTAAATTTTGGCCCCTTCTCTGATTGAGTTTGACACCACTGGCCTATTTCCACCTGTTGTCTATTCCATTTACACAACAGCATGTGGAATTAATCGTCAATCAGTGTTGCTTCCTAAGTGGGCAGTTTGATTTCACACAAGTGCGATTGACTTGGAGGTACATTGTGTTGTTTAAGTGTTCCCTTTATTTTTTTGCCACTTCAGCTACTGTCTTTACTGTGTGGCCACGTCATTGGCTATCACAACCCCCACTCCCCCTGTCCATCACACCCTGCTCCTCTTCAGGAGCCTTCCCTGGGAAAGGAGAGAAGACTTTTTGGGAAAGGAAGTCAGCAGTAGCATAGGCCTTCCCTGGAACATACTGGACCATAAATCGAAAAAGCTGTATAGCCAGGTACCATCGAGTAATTCGACTACTACTGTACAATAAACTCTCTCCCTAACAAATAATATTTTAGGGAGTCCAGAGCCCACTTCATAGCCAATCATTCTTTTACAATTGTGGAATAATGGACTTCTCTGGGAAAGAGTTTCGGCTAATGTATGCCACAAGTCTTCACCCACTAGGTCCACTATGGATCTTTCCTTCTTTGTGATATAAAAAATAATGCATCAGTGGATTAAATGAGAATAGTGCTGTCATTTCAGCTTTATTTAATATTAGTTCTCTGTGAACCTGTGAGAACAGGAAATTTCACTAATCTATAATTCACAAGGGCTGAAAATACCAAATGAAGCACCTCTGAGTGCCAAATTAGGTTCCTGCATGTACAAAATTAGGGTATAAATATTTAAAATACAATTACAACTAAGTAATGTAATAAAGAGCATAAATAAAAACACTCTACTTACTCTAAATCCTGAAAACAACATTTTAATAGGGTTAAAAATGACATTACTTTTATAGATTTTGCTTCAAGTATTTTCTTCTTCACAAATAACATAAAAAGTTAACTTCATCAAAGTGAAAACAACTAAATAAAATCATTAATATTCAAACTATCTACTATGGTTATGTATAAAAATAAAAAGCCTGCAGTGACTGAACTATGCTGCTTTTCAATTTAGCTAATATTCAAAAATAAGATTAAGTAGAAAAATCCCTCTGAGGAACAAATTAGCATCACAATGATCTTCTAATCATTTTCCTATTCCCACCCCCTGAATTCTTTACAGATGTATTTTAATCACTGTTTGTGCGATTAATGTAATTGAACTTTTTTTTATATCCCCGAGCCTAGCATGCATTCTCACACATGACATTTAGGCACTTTAAAAGAACAGCTGCTGAAGAGAAATGGTGTGCTGACCCAGTTTGACTCGAAACGATTCAAACCTTTTCAACGGAGGAACCTGAGGTCAGACATAATAGAGCCATTTAGGAGCAGTTTTGACTGCTCATTGGGGAATCTCTGAAGAGGTTGTGCTCTGATGCACTGGAAAGGCATTTGATGACAGAAATCTTTTACGAGAGTGCTGCGCTCTGGGAGGCTGCTTTGGAAATGGCCTGGAAAAGGGCAAAAAAGGGCATTGAAGACACAAGCGTGAATGTTCAAATCCGGGCAGAGTGCTACTTTTTGGTTTTTATAACTGTGGATAAATATTTAGTCATAGAAACATGACGCTCATTTCAACTCGATATAATGCATATAAGTATAGGGCAGGAGTTGATTTTATCCATATGCTATTGATGCATTGTGACTGGATGGTGAAGAGAAGGGATACACCCCTAAATAAACTGAAAATAACGCATTTTAAATTCTGCAAGTGAATTTAGATAGGATGAAAACGACATTGCATTGTTATTGACAGTTATGGCAAATAATACTGCATACTCAAGATGTAAAAATAGAGAAAATGAGAATCGTACAGTTAAATATAATTATTGTAAAAAAAACAATATATTTTTTGATTAGAATTATGAAATTAATGTTTTTAAATAAGCATTAGATTGCAGCAAAAACATGTAGATGTAAAAAAAGGGAAAATAAGAATACGCTATAATTTATTGCTAAACTTTACATGTCACTGTATTATAAAATTATTAGTGTTTCTAAATGAGCATTAGATTACAGCAAAAACATGTAAACAGGGAAAATTAAAAATACACAATTGCTTTTATTAATTTACAATATAAAAGTGATTATTATTACCTTTTTTAGATTACATTTCACAGGGTTATTAAATTATGAGAAATGCGAATCGCACAATTAAGTATACAGTATTGTCTGTATATATATATATATATATATATATATGTGCAAAATTTATCTAAAATATAAGTGAATAAAAAAATTATGAAACAATATATAATTATAAAATAATTAAAATTGAAATAATTGAAATTGCTGTTATTTTTAAATTGGAAAATATTTGCATTGTCTGCATCTGCATTGTGGACATGTTTTATAAATCTTGACAGTTCTCTGTTAAACTGTACCAGGGAGCTGCATTTCTGTTCATGAAACTGTATTGAAACAACATCTTTCTTTTTGAAAACCACAGCAGTGAAAATTAATTAACAGTGTCAGAGGATAGAATGTTAGAATCAGGATAGAATGCTTCCCTACTGTATCTCGCTTTCATGGGGCATTTGTACTTGGTAAAATTCTTTCTGCTGTGCGTGTGTCTTTGTTTGCTGTGGCACGGTGGAGATAAGCGATGAGCTGCGGTGGGCTTACTGAGCTGCAAGGTGGTAGGATGCCAGTGTGCCACAGCGGAGGACCCAGCATGCCAGTGCTGCTCTCTCCTGTACGTCTGACTGGAGCCAGTCACTGCGGGTCACTGGCGTCTAATCTGTCACTGAGGGCATCTGGCTCCTGCCGCAGAGAAGCACATCAGCAGATGGCTCTCTATATGAACTGGCAGTAACAGAGAGAGGGGGAGAGATTGGGTAGGCGTATTTTGTCACAAATACAAATAAAGACAAAAAAATGACAAAAATTTAATACGACAATGATATCCATATCCTGCAAAACGAGCCGAGTTCAATATTTTCTGCAATCAGAGAAATGTCTTTACGACTGCTTAAACGCATGCTCATTCATTATAACATTAATTAGTGCTAAAAGATTTATCTAAATAATATTTGTGTTGTGTATATTTATTATGCATGTATAAATTTAAGAAAAATATGTTATATGTATTAAATGTATTTACATATAATAAATAAAAACAAAACCGGTTAAAAAAAATAATATTAATGCCAAAATTTCTCTTGAATTTCTGCAGCTAATCATAATTAAATTAAATTAATAGTGCAAAACATGTGGAACACCTTAAATGATCTTGCTTAAAATTACATTTTAAATAAATATACTTTCAGTCTACTGTATTTAATACTTTTATGTTTACTCAATTTAATGTGTCCTTTATTATCAAAGTATAATCAAAGTCTAAAGGCTAATTACAATGTAATTATATTAGTGTCCACCAGTATTGGGGGTAATGCAAGTTACGTAATAATATTACTTTTTCCAAGTAACTAGTAAAGTAACGCATCACTTTTTCATTTTAGAGTAATTTATTATTTATTGACTGACAAAATGTCTTTTTTCAAAACTCTCTGGAAAAAAATGTGCACCCATATGCACTTAAAATATGAATGAGTGAGATGATAAACAGGGAGATCCCTCACAGAAGTCACTGTGACACTAACACTGTGCCACAGTGACAGTGAAGTGATTACAGTTAGACCTGAGGGCTTCACGGTAACTCACAGTAAGCAAGTCTTTCACTGAACAGAAGGATAAATGTGTATTGCTGAACATTTATCTGTCTCTGTGGGAGATTGATAACTATGGCTTAAAAGGTGAGAGTTTTTTACATTTGATTTAGCAGATGCATGTTGTTTTTTTCTGTGAATATCTATCATCTGTTCCTTTGCAAATACATAAACCGTAATTAAATACATAAGCACAAAAACAAGGGGCGGTTCACATAACGTCACATTTTAACGCTTTCAAAGCAGTCTTGTGATCTTAAGGCGCATCACACAAATGGATTCACCCTCCATTTAAAGAAATCAATATTATTTGATATAATTGATGTGATGCATTTTGTGATGCATGTGATGCATTTTGGCCAGAAGTATAAAAATCTGGGTGAGGGTGAATAATGATGATCAATTTAAATTTTTTTTTAACTAATTAATCGCATATTTTTCTGTAATTGATTGTGATTAATTCCAACTCAACTCAATTCCGTCTCAACTTTTCCTGACATCATATCTGATCAGATGTTCATTATTAATCTTTTAGCTCTGGTTTAACAAATCTTCA
>JAUMHP010000082.1:11060548-11073044 GCA_032361065.1 Enteromius trimaculatus | reverse complement strand
CCATGTGAACAATGAAGTATACTGCTGTGTTTATGATGTTGTGGAACTATATTTCAGCTGGAGGTCCTGGACATCTTATAATGGGCCATAGTTGGATCTTCTATTGGGACAATAATCCAAAACAAACATCAAAATCAACACAAAAATCAGTCACTGAGCACAACATGAAGCTTTTGCCATGGCTCATCTGACCTGAACTCTGGAGAAAGTGAGTGAGTGAGACTAAAGTAGAGAAGCACCAACATGGAGCTGGTATTTTGAAGGGTCTGGAGAGATTCTGCATGAAGGAATGGTCCCTGATCTCTAGACAGGTGTTCTCCAAACTCTTCAAGCATTACAGGAGAGAACTCAGAGCTTTTATTTATTACATTGCAATAATTGGGTGCCAGTAAATGTGGCCAATATGAACTAGATAAAGGGTTTATTTCACAGTGGGGTCTCTTCCCCATTTTCAATAGTTTTACTTCAGTGATAAGTTAGAATTTTGCGATTTTTTAAAATGAAAGATCAAAAGGATAAACAAATTTATTTTCACAGCCACTTTTGCTCAGATCTACCAGTTTGCCAAGTATGATCAATTTTGTGTTGTTTAATAATTTTGTGGAAACCGTGTGCTAACAGAAAAAAGAACAGAAATTTCCAAAAAAAGAAAAAAAAGAAAGAAAGAAAGAAAAAATGTACTGTCCCCAAATGTTTAATTTGATTAGTATTGTAAAACTGCTTTTGACATGGAATTATTTTTCTTTTTTGTTAAGCTCAACAATACGGTACTAAAGATATACACAATGATGAAAATGAATTTTGATCAGAAAAAAAAATGACACTAAAACAAAACTTTATTTATATGTGATTCACTAGGGTGCTATAATAGAAATAAATCTTTTTTTTAGTTTGCTTGTGAATATTGCTGCATTAGTAAACACAGATCAGCTGATCAGAGCAGTCACAGCTCCTGTGACTCAATCCCACTTTATTCAAAACTTGAGAAGTCAACAGTCTGCGCGTCGCTGAGAAGCCTGTCCTTTTGATGCTATTTAAATATTAATTACAAAACACCAGAATCAAAACAAAAAACCCTCCAAAAACAAACATTTACGAAAACTATAATTTATTAAACTAAAATTAAATCCTTTGTAACCAGATTTAGCTGCAGGTTTTGGGCAACATTGCTTTATGATGTTAGCTTGCGAAAGCTTTTTGGCATTTCATAAATAATTTTTATGTGCGTGTGTGTGTGTAAATAGTAGGATAAAGAGGTTTCATGGGATAGTTGCCAAATTTGCATACTGTGCCAAGAAAACGGTGGATTTCAAATAAATGATTTGCTTAAAGTCGGAGCTATTCCCAGACTATTTTCATTTGCTAAGCAGTTTTACATGTTACACAACATCTGTTAAAATAGACAGAAAGCTAAAATAGGACTTCAGAGCTTACATACAAGTACTTGTAAAGTGTACAGACTATTGCATTTTACATTTTATTAAAGGGGTCATATCATACATTGCACATTTTTCCCTGAGGTCAATTAATGATGTTAGCCAAAGTTTCTTAGAGCTCAAAACAGGTTTTATGTCCTCAAACATTTTAAGTATTGGCATAAAACAAGTCCAGCTGAAACAAGCTGTACAAACTCACTGATGTTATCAGGGTCATTGATAAGAATAAAGTAATAAAACACAGCCAGGCACAACTTTCAGTTCTTCACATCATTGACAATGAAAATGAATTACTGATGTATAAATGTGGGTGTATGAAATGTGTCTGGATTTTATGTTCTGAATTCCACAGATTCACTTTTAAGATTGATGAGTATATTTTGAAATGTCTGCATTTCAAACGATCAAGGAAAATGATACAGTATAACACCTTTAAATTTAAGTAACATGTATATCATAAAGGAATTGTTCACACAGGAAATTAGCTGAAAGTTGACATTCTGAAGCTATCCAAGATGTCAAGAAGAGTTTGTTTCTTTGGAGAAATTTAGCATTACATCACTTGCTCACCTCTGTAGTGAATGGGTGCCGTCAGAATGATAAGCTGATAACAACATTACTCCACACCACATGACCCCAGTTCCCCGATAAACATTTTATGTGTCAAAAAACAAATGTATAAACAAATCATTATTATGATGTAGTTGCTTCGGGATAAAATATGAGATCTTTGGTATTTTGTCCAGAAGCAACCGTTAAATCTAATTGATTAATTAATTCAAATCTTACATGCATAATCCTTTCTCAATACATTAATTAATGGACTGGAGTTGCATGGATTACTTTTGGATTATTTTGATGTCCGTCAGTACTTTGGACTATCATTTTGGTGGCACCCATACACTGCAGAGGTGAGCAAGTGATGTGATGCTAAATTTCTCCAAATCTGTTCTGACAAAGAAACACACTGATCTACATTTTGGATAACCTGAAGAAAAGTCAATTTTAAAATGCCCGGTTGAGATGCATGTAAGATCAAAAGACATTTTCTGTATTGTCTTATAATATGCATGTATTTTTTAGCTTATATGCTCAATGACTCGCAAACGAGTTAATGATTACATTTTCCAAACCCTTCCTTTGGGGGACTCTTATCTGCAGTGATCAGTCCAATTGTTCTCATTTTCACTTCACCAAATGAGTGCTGCTTTGTGGGCTTGGGGTTTGTTTAAAAAATAACTTGTTTCAATTAATCAAAGTTGACTTTCTTATGAGAGACAATAACTTTCTACAGGCTGAACTTTCAGATTTAAAACTTTACGGGATGTTTTCTGCATAAAAAGGTAATTTCAAAAATCCATAATAGGGGCACCTGCAGCAATTTTTGTTTTGGTGAACTTTATTGATTTTACAAACATGACTTCATGTGCTTAGAGTACTTGTGCATGTCCAAATGATGCGCACAATTTTTTGTGCTAAAACTGTTTGTCCAACCATGAAAAGGAACTGGTTGTGAAAAGGGTCCTTGTTAAAGTAAAACATCAGGGGAAAAAAACAAGCTCATGCTCAGTTATGCTCAGACACCTCACCAAAATCTGAGAGCACATACTGTATACATCCTGGACTTCCAAGGTCCAGATGTTTTACACTTCTGGGGTGTCATTCCTTTCTCCAGCTGTTTATTTCCAATATCCATTCTTATTGTTTTCCGCTAGAAAGATCTTGCACGCAACATTGTCAGTCAGTCAGGGGCGTGTCCTAGTTCCACTGCAAGACCCACTTATCGATACTTTTTTCTTTTTATGCAATTCATGACCTTTGTCACTTCTGATTCCACTGTATTAGTGTTGGTTTGGCCTGACTGTTCGAGCTCAACCATTGTAATAGGCCACAAGCGAGACAACAGGCCTGTTGGTGTCCTGTCCCACAGCAGGAGACGGTTTCTCAGCCTCTGAGGAACTTTTCTGCCCGCCGCTGTTAGGAGCAAAGATAGTAGGATGGCCAGCTGATGCCACCGCGAAGGTCACATTCTGGCCATTGGCGCGTCGCACTGTCCTGAGAGTTTTGGTGACTTTGGAGGAGTTTTTGAAGCTGGAGCCTCTCTCTGGGGTGGTGCACATGACGAGTGCATGGAAACATCTGCAAAACTGACACACAAAGACAGATTCAGTAGATGCAAACCTGAACGACTTTCTTTCTTCTGTGGAAACAGAAGATTTTTGTCTTCCAAAAATCCAAAGCTGGACTCCAATTACCTTAAGTGTTTTATTTAAAATATCTTCTTTTGTTTTCCACAGAAAAAAGTTGTTCATGTTTGGAGCAACATAAGGTTCAAGTTGTTGCCAAATTTATTATACAACACTGCAAAAATTGTATTAAAAATTAAAATCAAATTAATTAAAAAAAAATATTTTATGAAATATTAAAATTAAGTAAGCTTAACAAAAGAACAAATATCTGCTGAGGGCTATGACAAATAAACCTAATTAAAATAGAAAAACAAGACTATTTTTCTGCCCTCGGTGGGAGTTATTTTCTTGTTTTATGCAAAAAATATAATATAAATTTAATATTGATCAATTAAAAAAAACAACACAAAATATCATGTCATTTTGCATCTCAAATGTATCTTGATTTAAGAATGTTGATGTAAGATATTTATACTGAAAAACAAGGATCCGAAAGAAAGAAATAATTCCATAATATCTTCATGCCTTATATTCGCATTATATATATACATATATATATATAAATATATATATATATGTACATCCAACTTTATATAGAGCCGGGTAATAAAACAGGTACATTTTATCACACAATAAAATCATGAAATTGAGATTTTCTTTGAAGTAATAAAATTTGGTAAAGTATTTATCACAAGTGAATTGGATCTATGAGCAAAAAGCTGGATATAATTAAAAGTGATGCACATTATCGGAAACAAACAAGACAAAGCCTAAATGTTCACTCGATCACACAATTCATTTCTCCCTTGCTTTGCTGGATTTGCAACTGTGCAGACAGAATAATAAAACACCAGCCAAACATGGGAATCATCAGCTCTGGAACAACAGCTGATTCTCCGTCTCCTCTAATGTGGACAGGCTTGTTTGCAAATTGAAAGCTCTACGTGCACAAAATTCATTAACTGAGGCAGGACCTCTCAGCAGGAGCGTAGGCAGTGATTATCTGAGAGTGATGGAGATGCTTGTTTGAAGGTGCCAATCCCTCACCGAGCGTCTGTGTATGTACCTCTACATTCCCCCGCATGCGATCACACGCTCAGAGGAAACAGCTTGCAGGCTTTGACCATCAGGTCACCGCAGATGGAAGCAAAGTGGGCTGATTTAAGCTGAGAAAAACAACTCGCAGGAGATACTCAGAAAAAAAAACCCTAGAGCGCACTGTGGTCCGAAGTAAGCGGTGTGTTCTTGCGCTGCACTTTTCATTATAGATAAAGGTTTATTGTAATTAATCATAACTGCCTGCGAAGGTCTCAGAGGAGTAAAACACATTTTCAGATAGGTGGTGTTTTGTCGATATGCGAGAGAGATTTATCCTCACAAAACAAACTTCACCATTAAATTGTGACAAATTCAGCCTGAACTTTAAAGAGAGTTTTATAAAGCGCAGAGGTGCAAGCATTCGTCCTAAAAGCTCAGAAACTCAATCTCTGTAACAGAAACCTAACAATGACCAAGCAATATATTTTGCTCCAAGCAAAACCCTTTATGGAATAATGAATAAGGAAATGTTTGTGTGACCTATCAGATTGCAACAACATTTCATGCAAGTGTTGAGTAAATGAATGGCTAGTCATGAACTGTTTCCTCAGAAGGGGGGTGTAACTAATACGCCCTCCCTGTTTTGAGAAACAGTGACTGAAATCACATTAAAAACCGATCTGAAAATGTTATTTCAATCTAAAAATAAAGCTTAGAGCTTTGGACAAACACAGAAATATTACAACATAAAATCAGCAAGAAAGATGTCATTTGTAGGCCATTAAAATGATGATGAAAATATCTAAAAACATATTATGTATATTACACAAACAGCATTATTTCAAAAACATAAATCCATAAAATACAGAGTAAGATTTCACCCCTTGAGTAAACGTAGTATACTTAGTATACATCCATGTTCACTGTATACTTATAGTCTACTACATTTCCTCAGAAGATGCAGAACCATCATGTTTTAAGAGTTCAGTTTCTTACCATATACCTGCATTAAAACATAAAAGCTTTTTTGAAACGGAGGGAAAACTGGAGAGACAGAAAGACACAGACAACTGAAGGGGTTTAGAATGGGGTTAAGGGTTCACAGTTAATGGTAGACCGCAAATACACACTTTTCCCAAGACAACTGGCTTCAGTCAGCTTGTTAATGGCCATTCTGTGTTCTGCTAGTGCTGATGGGACGCAACCATGCATGACCATGGCACTCACTGATGGTCCTCCACTAGTCTCAACAAATATCTCCCTCATGGTTATACTGACTGAGATGACCTGTAATCTAATCAAGCTTTTCGAATCTGAAAACTGCTGTCAGCCATCGCAGGTGTGACCCAAGCATTTATTTATTTTTTTTGGTACAGCGGACAGGTGAGGAATGTGATACGGTTATGGTGGGAGGAACGAGTCTATAAATGGATTCAGATCCACACACTCATTACAGGGGCTGGCAGGAGGTCTGGTGAACCCCGTGGAGATGACGAAGGTGGCACAGATGGTGGCTGTGCATCTGGACATGCTGCAGGACAGTTAACACAACTATCTGCCTGGGTGTTTCATCCAATCTGATTTAGCGCATGTGGCACCTTGATTTAGCACGGTCACTAACTGAATTTAATAGGAGCAGATGACATTATTTTTGATGATTAGTATGTGTATATTCATTCAAATCAATACTCAAACGTCAAAAGCAAATTAAGCTCTGGTGCCAGTTTTTGCGGCCACAGAAAACGTTTGACTCCTCCCATAGTTACAATAAGGCATGATCCAAATAGGAAATATTGAAGTCTACACTGTTTATATCCACATTTATTGTATTCAGTATAGCTGCAAAACATATTATTGCATTTATATTATGTGTTCACAGATTTAAACTTCATTTTAATGACATAAGAAAAGCTGTTGTTTGTGCTGATGCAAAACCAACAGCAATATTGTCTGCAAATAATAAGCTTGTCTCCCACAAAAAGGATTTTAACAGCTTGCTTAGTAAAATATGGATGAATTAATGTAATGAACTGACAGGCATACAAGATGCAAATTTTGACATTTAAAGGAAGATGTAAGTGACTTAACCATAAAATTAGTCTAATTAAGAAAAAATAATAATTTTGTTACAATCAGAAGTTCACTCAATTCTGACATAATTTACTTCCCCTTATGTTGTTCGAAACTATGACTTTCTTTACTCTGCATATATCTCCCTTGCTCACTCTTACATGCTACTTCACTGACATTATTTCTTTAGTGTAATATGAAAGACTATTTTGCAGAATGCCGTGAACCATTGTATGTTTGTGTATGTATTTTTTTTGGTTACCAATATTATTCTTAATTTCTTATTTCATGTTGCAAATAAAAGAGAAAGTCGTATAGGTTTGGAACAACATGAAGATTTTTATTTTGGGGTAAACTGTCTGTTTAACTTAAAGATGCAAGTCTAGGAAGAAATGCGAGGCTAGCACGTATCTAAAAGCTACATTTGTTAAACGAGCAATGAATGGAGGACAAGTAGAACACATTTTTACAGCAATCAGCAGAGCGCAGAAGTGGACCTGCGAAAACCCTTCCACATGTAATTTACATGTTTGCCATGCTGAGAACATCTGATATCTCCAAGTGTGAAAATTCAAATCAAACTGGGAGGGAAAAATATCTGTGCAACCTCCTGAGTCTGAACTTGGCTTGAGCGGTCGGAGTTCAGGGAATCATTTTCACCTCTGGCAGATAATGAGCAATAATTTCAGCGTGTAGTCATGCTGGATCAGTGTATGTTCTGTTGGCCCGCTGCAGTCCGGATCTGAGAGGAGTGCTGGTAGCAGACTTTCAAGCAGATGATGGTCTGGAATGGAGATGATTAGCTCTCTGTGGGGTACTGAAAAGCTTAGGAGAGCAGGACAGAACATTCTCACCAATTACGTTACACCTGCTCACAGGTGGTCCGGAACAACTGATCCCACTGCTTGGAAGAACTACTCGTGTCTCTGGAAAGCTCTTAATTTTGAAGCTTGCACTTTTATTGGTCCCATTGTTTCTTACACAGGGGGCAATAATGTGTCTATTTGCAGTCACTATTCAAAAAATAATAATAGTAATAATAATTCAAAATATATATATGTTTGTCTTTCTTTGCAGGAAAACGTTCAAAAATGCAAAATAATTTGATTTGTACGGAAATTTGTTCATGGCATACAATAAAAAGTATAAAAGATAATAAAACTCATAACTGTTTTCCTCACAATTCTGAGAAAGATATGGGGATATTAATTCATAATTGTGAGATATAATTCTACAAAGAAAAGCCCAAATTTGAGACATGTTTATGATATGGTATGTATGTATTATTATTATTTTTTTAAATAAAACTGGGAGTTTAAATTTTATAAACTGTTAATCTATTTTTTCAGAAGTGCATGATGTATACTCAGAATTCTGAGAATAAAATCCAAATTTATTTAAAAAAGTAACTTTTTTATCCTGCGACAGAAACAAGCTTCCATAGATTTGTTTTCAGAAAACGTTTTATGAATAAAATATGAATACAAAAAAACCCCCACTAAACTAGTGCTGTCCAAAATAAAAGCTTTTGTTTACATTATATATGTATATGTATTATGCACATTTATTATTTATATATAAATACACTAAATGTATTTAGAAAATATTTACATGTTTATACTTTTGTATATTCATATTCTTGCATTTTATATTATATATAAATATATTTAATATATAAACATTTTTCCTAAATATATACATGAATGTGTCTGTATTTAAATGCACATAAAAAATTATTTTATGTATTACAGCATGCACACATATATTACATATATATGTGCACACATATATTATTTTCACAGTATGCACACATATATTACATAAAAAAAAAACTTTATTTTGAATGTGAGTGACTGTGATGAATCGTTTGACAGAGCTGAACTAAAATAATTCATGATATTTCCACTCGATGAAACAGCTTTACTTATAACATTTTCAAAAATTATTTTAAAAATGCTTTAAGGATGTCTGTACTGGAAACCAAGAAAAAACTAATAGCGAAAAAATATTTCTGCTGCAACTGACTGTGCTTGTGACCCTTATAACCAGTTAATGCACAAGGCAGGTTTTCAGCACTGATGATTCCACCAAGTACACATTGTGCTCTTAATAAGGGAGGAAATGTGAAATGTGCTAGAAAATTCCTTGCGTCACAAAAAAGAGTTTGAGGAAGCAGTAAATGTAATTACCACACAGCATGACAGCTCCTGAACCCGAGCGGTATAATAGTACTGTTATTTACTCACAGGCTCGGGAACCTCGCAGCTGTCTCACACTCCAAAACTCACTCTTTTTACGGTACTCTTCCATTTTCCGCTGTCTTTCAATCTTCCCGGTCAAATCGACACATGCCGAGCAGATACTTGAATCTGTACAGCACTTTAAGTCTTCAACTCGCCTCAACTCACAGTTTCCATGGTTACGGGCTGGGAGGAATTGAAGACTGAAAATGACATACAGGTGACTGGAGTCTCCTCCGACAGGCAAAACCAGTTTCTCCAAGTCTTCATCTCCGGTCTTATCACAAGCAATTGTTTGGAGCAGAAGCTTAAACCCATACAGAAGAGAAGTGCAGAGATATTACAAACACAACCCGTTCACATGCACACAAGTTTAGAAATGAGAATAAAATGTGCATCTTGTATCAGTTCAATCATATAAGAAGTGCTTATTTGTAGGAAAAGTTTCTTAGAAAACTTTCGACTACTTTCGAAACACAATTTTCAAACAAACACAAAAGCTACAGCACTGAAAGATGATATTTACTCAAATGGTTTGTGCATTCTTCCAAACACTTGAACATAATTGCATGCACAACTATTAGATTTTTTTTTGTCCAGCCACAAACTGCTAGAATACAAATCAGCCATCAGAGCTGGGATGGAGTTAAACAGTCACTGTAAAAATGATCCATAGATAAAATAAATCATACTGAGAAAATAAAATCAATAATTTACTGTATTGTTGTTTTTTTTTATTTCAGGAAAACAAGCAATGCATCTCAAAGCAGTTTTTCTATGACAGTATATTCTGATTTTTAAAAGGTTGAATTAATGCATTTTTTTTTTTTTTTTACCTCAAATAGGTTGGAAAAATGGTTTTGTGATTCAGTCCCATTTTCTCTCTTCCCAGCATGCACCAAAGCCTGCGTAACCAATATGGTTGCATTGTTTGCCAGTTTAATTCACATGACTGAAGCTAATATTTCATAAATTCACTTAAATTGAAGAATTAGTTGTAAGTCTTACTGCATTTCATGTGTGTTCATGTCATAAGTATTCATATGCTCTTCTCAATAATTTAGCAGTGCTGAAATGTGCATTATAGAAATGTAGGAACATAGAACAATTTATTGTAGAATATTCCTTTAAGAAACTTTAATATATGTGACCCTGGACCACAAAACCAGTCATACTGTAAGTAACATGGGAATATACCAACAATGTATGTAGCAATAGCCAACAATATAATGTATGTGTCAAAATTATTCCATGAAGATATTTTGTACAATTCTTACTGTAAATATATAAAAACTTAATTTTTCTTAGTAATATGCATTGCTAAGAATTTAATTTGGACAACTTTAAAGGTGATTTTCTCAATATGTACATATATTTGCAACCTCAGATTTTCCAGATTGATTCCAGTTGTATCGCTGCAAAATATCATCCTATCCTAACAAACCATACATCTATGGATGCATTCATCGGAATTTCAAAAACATTGATCCTTATGACTATTGTTTGTGGTCATGGATAATATGTTATTTTAATTTGCATCTTGAAGTTCAGTCAGTATATTTGCATAAATAAAGCAGATTAATTTAACTAATAATAAATGCTGCCTTCAATTGGCATTAATTATTTCAGTGTAAAAGAAAAAGCAGAAGGGAAGTTGGAGCTTAACAGCAGAGTATAATTCAAAACAGATTCAAAACCAGGGGAAGAAAAAGTCAAATTGTTCAGTTTCTGTCCCCAATTAAAATCTGAACCTGATTTTAATATTACCTCTTAATTAATTTTTCAAATGATAATTTAAATAATATAGTCTGTGGATGACAGCCTTGTAATTTTTCAATACATAAATATTTATAATTATTTATATAAAAAAGTTCACTGAAGGTTAAACAAGCATCTATGCACCCACCTGTTTGTTCATGAAGATGTAGATGATGGGGTTTATGACTGTGCTGCTCTTGGCTAACAGAGAAGGAATGATGCTGGCAACTGGTGTGACCAGGCCGGGACGCCCGAACGTGGCCAGCAGGGCCATAACCCCATAGGGCAGCCAGCAGAGCAGATAACACACCACCATGGTGACCACCATGAAGAGAACACGCTGCTCACGCTTTCGACTCACTGCCGTATTGATCCTGCTCATCTTTGTGATTTCATGAGGGAAAAGAAAAGAAAAGCAACAAAAACGTGTGAAACATGGCATCGCACTGGGCAGCTGTGTCACTGCTTCTTCAGCCAAAGTAATAAAACACAAGCAGACATTCACAGATTAAATGCCTCAAAGAACGTTTAGCATATAACTTCAGGCCAGCTGGGCAGAAATGGATACAGCTATGAAATCGATCGCTCTGCTCTGTAATAGACCCTTAAACACAACAATGGGCGAACAGAAGGTCCATTACACCACGTGGAATTGCCTACTGAGCAGGATGCACAATTTTTTCAGTGTTGTAGCACTTTGTGTCTTTTGTCTAACGGCTGCTAAGTGCTCTTTTGGTGTAGGCTCCCACGAGCTGACAGTTGCTACTTCAGTTTAACTTTAGTCCCTGAAGTTTGGTGCAATGATGTTCTGCAGTGTCATTTTCTCTCGGATTTCCATGAGGATGCTGAACAAACTTGCTTTAAAAAGTTTTCTTCTTTATTAGCGATTTCAGAATTTCTATGGAATAATAAACTTGTATACCACTGTTCAAAAGTTTGGGAAATTACAATTACAAATTCCAATGTGACAGCAAAGACAAAAAATTACATGTAAAATAATTGCTTTTATTTTGAATTTACTATACACTAACATGGTTTAGTTTACAAAAGTACTAAGCAGTTCAATTGTTTTCAACTTTTATTATAATAAGAAATGCTTCTTGTGCGGTAACGGCTGTTGAAAATTCAACTGCTCCATAATAGGAATAAATTACATTTTAAAATGTTAATATAGAGAAACTTTATTTTTAATTGTAATAATTAAATATTGGTGAAATCGGGAAGCTGTCTGACATGTTTTAACATCGTCTGCGATAATATCGTAATTGTTGTTTTAACGATGTTGGATTTGACATTACTGAGTATTTTGCAAAAAACCTTCAAAACACCTCTACAGAGTGCACGTTTTCATTACGTGAAGTCTAGACTAGTGCGCGTGCACATTTAGCGTGTCTTCTTTCACTGCGTCTAATGAAATGTCTCTTAAATGTTCACTGACTCAAAACATGTTAGGAGAAAATGTATTTATTTATCCCACTTTATAGCCTAGGTAATCAATTTCACAAGAAGAGTGCCATTTTTTTCTCCAAAAACGTTAATAGATTACAGTGTTATTGATTTTTTATTTAACAACAGTTTAATAAAAAAGATAATAAAAAGACTACAGCAGACAAACAAAAAGTAAAGTTAATAATTTAAGGGTCAAGAGCCCAACTAAAGTGAACACTGAACACTAAAATGGTGACCCCGAAATAGTGATTTTCTTCTTTGATGATTCTGCTTTTTAACATCAGGTGTCTTCAATAATGATCAATCATCACTAAAT
>JAUMHP010000082.1:11046276-11056523 GCA_032361065.1 Enteromius trimaculatus | reverse complement strand
ATAAAGTCAGAATTCCGAGATATAAAGTCAGAATTGGGAGATATAAAGTCAGAATTCCGAGATATAAAGTCAGAATTCCGAGATATAAAGTCAGAATTGGGAGATATAAAGTCAGAATTCCGAGATATAAAGTCAGAATTCCGAGATATAAAGTCAGAATTGGGAGATATAAAGTCAGAATTCCGAGATATAAAGTCAGAATTGCGAGATATAAAGACACAATTGGGAGATATAAAGTCAGAATCGGGAGATATAAAGACACAATTGGGAGATATAAAGTCAGAATTGCAAGATAAAAAGTCAGGATTGTGAGTTATAAACTCGCAATTCTGAGAACATATCAGTCTTTTTTGAGACCTGACTCAAACCCGCGACCTTTGGGTTACAAGTCCAACTAAATAAAAGGAAGAAACCAGAAAACAAATCTTCAATCAGATCTATCCTACAGGATTTGCACTGTGGTCTCAGACTTTAGTTAAAAGTAAAGCACCAGGAGGAACTGCCAGTAAAAAACCTCTCTTTCTCTCTCTCACACGTACATAAGTGAGAGACAATAAGTAAGTAGCGGAAGAGAGCTGATAGTTGAAAGATGGATGGCTGGAGTGACAGGTGGAACAGTGAGAAGCACGAAGCGAAGTCAAAAACAGGCTTAAAGAAAGTAGCAGCCAGAGAGAGAAGAAAAGGGATGGATGGTATAGTATATGGATGAGGAGTAGGGCTGACAGAAAAAAGGACGAGAGGTAAACTTCATTCTAGACCGACCTATTTCAGTAAAATAGGCCCTGACGATCGGCTCTTGATTGATTTAGGGCATAACCTGATCCGTCACCACCTGCACTAAACAAATACAGTGGACTAGATCATTAAATCTCCTCTCTGACAGGTGGGCAGAACAGTTGTGAGTACAGCTGCTTAAAAAGCTCCCAGGAGAGAGTGTTGCTCTATGCCTCTCTTTCTTTATTGCTCCTGGACTCCCTATTTTCTTTAAGGAGCTACAGTTGTTTGTACAGCATGCATAAATCAATGCCTATAAGTGAATAGTCTGGCAAAATGAGCTCATCACATTCATGTCTGCACTTTATTCTCTGGTCTTGTGTAAACCAGGGACAAGGGTGTGTTCAGTAATACAAAACTAATCTTATTTTCTGTGGGTAATTATATCCCTCTATTTGTCACAATATTTTAATGAAATAGTGTCCACTAATTACAAACTGATAACAAAGCCAATTAAACGCCAGTTATATAAATTACACAAGGAAACAGTCTGTGCAGGATTTTTACGGAGAGAGATAAACAGCATTAATAAATAAACAAGTCACATTTTATCCTTTTTATTAGAACTGGTTTAAATTAAACAGGAAATTGTGTGCAGTCAGTCCTGAAAAATTACGTTAAAAGTATCTTTAATCATCTGATGCTGAAGACCTACACATTTCTTATCTTGTAACCTTTTAATAGTTTTGGAAAGTTAAATCATTTTGACATTTTACCAGTTTGTTTGGAAGAGTCAATGAATTCATTATTTTGTAATCGAATATTTACACAAATTCCATTTCATTGAGTTTTCAATTCATTCCGAAATATTGCATTACAATTATAATTTTATAATTCTATTTAGTGCAAATGTACCTATTCAAATTGTCCACTATAAAACTGCTGCAACATTCACCACCACAACAACAAAAACTGCTCTAAATAGCACAAGACGGAATATGACAACACAGCACATTTTCAGAATTGCCTTGTAACTTTCTCTTTCAGGAGTGCTGAGTAGCAGTTCAGCTGTGCCTGTAATAAGGACATGTGACAACAGAGTTTTGTTGAATTTTCTGATATCCCGAGGACTGTCTGTTCTGTTTGAAGCATAACAGGGGTTGAGGAATACTGGGAGAGAGATGGGTGCCCAATCCTGATCTGGAGAGCCAATGTCCTGCAGAGTTTAGCTTCAATCTACCCCAACACACTTGCCTGGAAGTTTCCAGTAATCCGGAAAACCTTAGTTGGATTAATTAGGAATGGAGCTAAACTCAGAATAGTGGTCCTCCAGGAGCAGAACTGGATACCCCCGGTTAAGAACTACCATAGGGCTGACAGTATTAAGCTATCATTTATACTGTAGAAGTTTAATCTTCTACAGTCTTTCATATCCTGAGTATGAAAATATAGCTTTCACTACATCTGCCAACTTAACCTGGAATGCCAATTCTCCAAAAAGACTTAGACATCATTGCCAATGGCATATGAAAGCTCCTAATTAAAAGGGATTGCACTGTTAATTACAGAATAATTAAGTTGCAAGTCATTAGGCTCTATTTCAAAACAAAGAAAACGGAGACAACAGCTAGCATAGTACCCGTAAAAGCTGGATCCTGGATGTTTAAATCTTTTTAAGCCTAAAGGATTTCTTACACTAGGAAAAAAACATGACCTATCCAATGTGATTACGTAATGTGTGAAGTTGCAACCCAGTCTCCCGGCAATTTGTGATTTAGTCACGTAATTTAATTTAATCTATTTATTCGTGGCAGGGAATAAATACTGTGAGACTGGGTAGGAAGTTGTGGATGTGCATTGAAGAGCTAGCAAGATGACCATTTGTGGTTAAAGAGTTACTCCACCCCAAAATTAAAATTTTGTCATCAATCACTTACCCCCATGTCATTCTGAACCAGTTAATTTAAACTATGTTAAATTATGTTCTGAAGACGAACAACGCTTTTACATGGGGTGTAACCCATTAAAATGTATACAAATTTAATAAAAAAATTATTGTTTTACTACATAAGACCATTATTCCTCAGCTATATATAAACTGTAGTACTTTGAAGCTGCATTGATACTGCAATTGGACCATTAACCCATTGGCTCCCAATGACATCCACTGGAAAAATCATCCTCAAAAAAGGAATAGTTTTCCCAAAAATGAAAATTACAGCATATTTTACTCACCCCGAAGCCATCATAGGTGTATGTGACTTTCTACTTTCAGACGAACACTATTCGTTTTTTTTTTTTTATCCTGGCTTTTCCAAGCTTGGTAATGTTTGTGGATAGTAGCCATTATTTTGAAGCTTTAAAGAGCCCGAATACATTTTTAAAAAACTCAGACTGTGTTTGTCTTAAAGAAGAAAGTAATATACACCTAGGATGGCTTGTGGGTGAGTAAAATATGCTGTAATTTTCATTTTTGGGTGAATTTAATTTAATTCTGGAATGAACTAATGATTTAAGTTATGTATTCCAACCTTTAGAAAGAATGACAGCAGTCTATAAACCTTGATGAAAGCCAACCCTTAACCCTAGTGAAAACTGGATCTATCAAATTCTAAAATCTAAAGATTAATCTGCAAAACAACTCCCTTGACACACTGAAAGGTCAACACTTTTCACAGCTGGCATCGTGCAGCAGATGTAAACTTTGTTTCTCTCTCTCGTTCTGTCCAACCAGCCGGTCTCTGTCCAAAACAGACAGTTCTATCTCGAAGGATGGGGAAAACTAGCATGGCAAATCCGCTGGGTTTTTCTCCCTGCGTTATCAAAGTGTGCTCTGGTCCACCCGCAGTGTGAGTTTACAGAAAGAGACAGGCCGTGTCCGAGCAAATGAGGCTGTTCTTTGGGAAGGCGGACGACCCCCTGGCGGGTGACATTTTGGATGGGCTAGTCAATGACTGAAAGGAGTGACAAGAGCTTGGAGGGTAACTGCATGTGCTCTGTGCACAGTGGATACGCACCTTTCAAATCTTCACTCAAACTTACATAACACTCTTTCTGAGGGACGAAGGGACAAAGCCTGTAGGTCTGCTTACTGTAGGTGGCATTCAGACTGCCACAGTAAGATAGTGTGTGTCGAATGAGAGCCGAAGAAGCTTATGGTCTTATTGATCACGAATGTGGGTGAATCATTATCTAATTGATTGCTTGTGATGCATGCAATTAAAAAGAGCCTTTAGTTTAATCGAAGAGCTGGTTACTCTGTAATATAACATCATGTGGCACTTTTATCACCAAGTTTGAGATTTAGCAGAGTGGATAGTGAATATATCTGGCACCTGTCCCCCCAGGACTCCACCGCATCGAACGGTCGCATCTCGTATAAACACACAGGGTGCTAATTGTCTAAAAGACTCAGAGCTTATCAGCATTCCGCCTGTGGTTTAATACCAACGGAGAGGAGCTACAATCACTCTTATACTGTGGAGACGACGCTGTAGTTATCTGATCCCGTGCTACGATCGGTCTATAATTGGTTTGCATTAAACAACATCCAAATAAATTGAAAGCAGCGGATTAGGAAAATGCCTTTGATCAGATGCACGATTTTATCATCTTCAGGACACCATTATGCTAATGATTTTGTATAAGGGTGTCATAATGCTCACTCTGTAAGCAAGTATGTGAATCGAATGAAGTATAACAGTGGCAATAAATTTTCTAATCAACTATGTAGAGACTTAAATTGAACGGTGGTAAAATGAAATTTATAAGTGGGCATGAAGTCTATAAGTATACAATATGTAAGCTTATCCCACTAGAGATCGCATTTTCAAAACAATAACAGAGGCAAAGTTTGATGACACACGAAACGTCTGGAGAAATCATGTTCATGGATGAGCTCATTTATATCTGTTTTATCACCTAACCACCTGTAAATGACTGTTACTTGCACAATGAATAATATATATTAGCTTACCCATCTATTAAAAAACACACGAGAGCAGAGTCTCTCTACAGGCCGAGTTTTCACGAAGCTCTCACTCCATTTCGGAAATGCCACGTCGATATTTGTTCTCGCTTTATTTCGATGACTGCTCCTATATCTTCTTCAGATAGGCTACACAACTGCATGAAATATATAACACTGTGCAAGTGGTTTTTGGATATTAGAAAAATCTTCACCCAAAACTTCTGTCATTAATCACTGAAGTCATTTCAAACCTGTAAGACATTAATCTTCAGAAAACAAATGAAGATAATTTGGATGAGCTTTCTGACATTGCATAGACAGCGATGCAACTACCACATTCAAAACTCATGAAGGTAGTAAGGACATTGTTAAAATAGTCCATGTGACATCAGTGGTTTGACCGTAATGTTACAAAGCTACGAGAATACAAAAAAAAAACTAAAATAACACTTTTATTCAATAATTTCTTCTTGTCCCTCCTTCTCCACCGTGCATTTACTTCCATTCACTTCCTTTAAAGTTTAAATATATATATCTATGTCACTATATATATAGTAAGGTTCGCCACTCGCTCGCCAAATGCAAGCAAATTCTGTCTGGCAAGTTAAATTTAAAGCGACATCCGCCACACGGCGAGTAAATCTTTTCACCAGTAATGTTAATCAGTATCGGTTCTCGCAAATCTCTGTGATGCTCCCCCGCCTAGGGTTGGGTACCGAAACCCGGTACCAGCATGGCACCGGTAGCTAAGTAACCGGTATGTACCGAACCGAATCAAAACGCGAATTTCGGTCCCATGCCTGAACGACAAACCCAAC
Organism: Enteromius trimaculatus; assembly: GCA_032361065.1. Lineage (NCBI taxonomy): Eukaryota > Metazoa > Chordata > Actinopteri > Cypriniformes > Cyprinidae > Enteromius > Enteromius trimaculatus. The sequence continues at coordinate 11,051,021 of JAUMHP010000082.1, read as the reverse complement.
AAATCTATGCCATTAATAAGCGAGTGCACCACTGATGCTGGCGCGTGCGGTAAATCATTTCCACGAGAGGAAAACCCTGGCGGGCACATCTGCACATCATCTGCATGCAATTATTCTTGCGCTCGATCTTCTTTCACCTGCTTGCGCGAACATGTTAGTTTTTGCCAGTCGTGGGGCATTGGATGCCTGTAATAAGACGATTCATTCACTTGACTTGAGACATGGCACTGGATCATTTGTTACTTATTGTTTAAGATTATTTTTTTTATTAATTTATTATTGATTTTGTCTTTATTTAATTAAATTTAATATATATATTTTTTAACTATCGATTCAGGCACCGTTTAGGCACTGGAACCATTTTAAAAGTATCGATTTGGCACGGGTATCGAAAAAACCCTAAACATACCCTACCCTACCCCCACCTCCGTCTGCATGCGACATACTAAAGCGTAAGTGAAACGTGAACGCCGCACTCACGTCATTTTCGTCTATCCCACACTCAGTGTAGCGGTAGTTTCGTGCTAGTGGCGTCAGAAGCATGAGGCCAGATTTTATGGACAGTGGAAGAGTTCATTGAAAAATTTGAGATCATAGAGTTCAATAGAGTTCATTTCTAAATAATAGAAAAACTCTGAAATGACTAAAATGGAAAGAAAACAAGTAGTCTGACTAGATCAGATAGTTCGTTAAAAACATTTCAAAGTAATAGACATTTCCAAGTTATAATAAATAATCTAAAATGACCAAAAAGTAGTTTTCCCTATTGATGTTTTAATTATGTTGTCACTCCTCTCTGTCCGGAGCACACATAATATACAGAATAAAGTGCTTTGGATATAGGCTATCTGTGTTAAATCGTTTTGGCCGACTTGGCCGATGTGTCAAAAACTTAATTTCGGGCCCTGTATATAGTGCTTAATTGATAAAGATTTCTGAGAAATGCTAAATAAAAGTCGACTACAAGGTTGTAAGTCCTGTGAGGTGTCTATTCTAAAGGTTAATTTTCCTTTCTCCGCCCTTGTGAGAGTAACTCATTAACTGGAAATGATTTTTGCACAAGCTTCAGAAGACCTCCTTTTGTTCCTGCTTCTATCAACACAAGCCCAGGCTTAAAGTTATCTGCTTGCACAAGCATGTATCTGTCAGAGAAGCAGGGTGTTTTCACCATTGGGGTTAGATCACACCATTGATGTCTAGCGTTAAACCTTGACCTACATACAGTACTGTGATACAGTATAACTGCGGCTTCACATGCAGTTCAATGCAGATGACATTGTGCAGAGATCTATAGGTGGGTGACCTTCAGACCAAAATGAGATTCGGCAGAGCTTTTGCGCACCTTTATGAAGAAAGTGCTTACATTAATGCAATGACACAGGCAGGGTGATGAGTCGCTGCTGAATGAAGTGAAACGAAAAGGTGAATCTCTCAGTTCTGAAAGAATCAATGGCCCATTTTAGGTAGGGCTAATTTGCATTAACATGAATGTTTTAATTTCCGATTTCCCTCTGAACATCAGAGTCTATTAAAAGTGCTGAAACATCTATTTCATACATTGTAGTCTGTTAAGACGTAGAGAAGATGGAGCTTCCAAGCAGATTTCTCATTCATTGTTGCTATTGAAAGTAATTCGGTTGCAATTCAAATCGCTTTTTTGTGTCAGTGCATTTAAAGTAAGCAGCTGATGGCCTCTGTTAGCTCACCCACACTGCAAGGGGCGGGAGGTAGGAAAGGAATTGTGGGAGCTTTGAAAGCATTTGTGTTTTGTTTACTCAAGAAAATTGGGCCACTCTGGGGACATCACATAAAAACTACTCAATTGAAATGTTTTCTTCTCATCTCCATGCAAATTGTGACACGATTTGCTTCCTTCCCGACGTAATGCACTGCTTAATTTGCATTGAAGATGTTTTGTGCAAAACATTGAGAATAATTTTCATTTGTTGCTGACTGCTGGAGCTGATCACTGGACAGCGCAGGACATCTTTGGTGTGAGCGGTCGGGAAAATAAATTAATCTGGCTTCCTCTGGTACAGTGACAATGATAAAGAAACACAGACAGAAGACTGCCGCGAGCTGAAATGTTCAAACTGTTTTTAATTTGAAACACACGTTGAGAGGACTGCTGAGTGATTTTGTTAATTAATGGTGCAAAAAGGTCATTGAGAAAACTCATAATAATTTGTGAATATTACGCTAATTAAAATTGAAGTTAAAGTCCAGGTAATTGTTTCTCTTGTGGAAGGTTGCATAAATCATTAGCTGCATTTTCTCTCACAATAATGAGCTGCAATGTAACGTGAAGAAGTCAAGGACACTTTTTCCACTTAAGTATTTTTTCCTGATTTTGCATTAAATACATTTTAATTCAACACTATGAATATCCTTCATGATAAAATATGAAAGCAGATCTACATTTTTGTTGCTTCTAGTCACTAAGAAAGAACTGGAATATTTAAAAAATGGCATTTCTTTAAAAAAAATAGGCACGATATATAATGAGCCAAATGTATAAATAAGAAGGGTAAAAATAATTGCAATTGTTAATTAATTGACATCATATGCAAAAAAAAAACTGTTTAGTTAGCAACAAAATATCTTTTTTTGTATTCAATGATGGCAGAGCTTTAATTTTTGGGTGAAATATCCCTTTAGTTTGAACTTTTATTGAACTTTACCAACAATCCCTTTAAAAGAAAAGCACATTATTAATAATTTATTTCATCATTTAACCTTACCGAGCCTGGCCAAATGTATTGTGCAACCAATAACTCAGGAAATGAATCCAAGCTAAGTCTCTACAAATCAGGTATAATGGTCTGTGATATAAGACATAAAGCCTTTCCCTTTCTGAAATCAATAACTCATCAGCTGTAGTAGACAGTAATGGTCGTGACACCTACCTGTGTGATAGCCTGAAGGAGTCTGCCATAGCTGTAGACAATCACCACAAAAGGGAGAATAAGGCAGAAGATAAACAGACAGACGATGTAAGACATGTTGTTGGCTGTCCTGGCGGCCCAGTTGACGCTGCAGGTGGTGCCGGGACCCTCTGGACCGTAGCAGCTCCATCCAAACAGTGGTGGAACAGTCCAAACCATGGAATATATCCAGGAGAAGGCAATACCCATGGCCACCTTTCTATAATTGGTAGAATCGGCCTGCGTGGCCCCCATCATGGTGCAGTAGCGCTCGTAAGACAGCACCGCCAGGGAGATCAGAGACACGACGCCTGTACAAACAGAAGAACGATACACAAACAACACAACTCACTTTTATGAGTAATAGCTGTATGAGCTGCTAACAGATCCTTATTACCTTTGAGGGTATGTTTATGTTGAGTGAAAGGCCAAATCTGCAGCTTTATTGGGTGCACTATACATCAGGTTAAGTGCTGTGGGCTAACTTTGCTTAACAGTGAAAAAAAGAGAATTTTGCTACATTTTCAGACTGCAAAAACTTGTTATAGTTATAAATAAAGATCAATGGCAATTGTGTGTAATAGTACTATTTGTTTGTAATTTAGTTTTTTAGCAAAATTTATTGAAGAAAGTTCTGAAGAAAAATAGTTTCAAATTAAACCCTATTTTTATTAAATAATTGGTGTCATTGGTGAAAAATCTGATTTTCTACACAGTAAAAATGTTTAATAAAATATTTATTATTATTTTTATTTCATCGTAATTTAATGTGCTGCTTATCATCTTTCTGTAATAGATAAATTTACTAGCGATTTCAGAGTTAAAATTATTTAAAGGATAGTTCAGCCAAAAATGAAAATATGCTGTACATGTACTTACCCTCAGGCCATTCAAGATGTAGAGGATTTTGTTTCTTCATTACAACAGATTTGGAGAAATTTCACTTGCTCACCAGTGGATCTTCTGAAGTGAATGGGTGCCGCCAGTATCAGCTGTTCAAACAGCTGATTAAACATCACAATAATCCATAACATCACACCAATTCATCGCCCATTGTGTTTTGTCAGTAAGGGATGGTTTATAACTTCAAACCATTGATTCTGGTTAATATATGAGTCATTTATCCATAAAAAATAACAAAAATAAATGTAATAATAATAATAATAAAAGCCTGTTTTAGACTGTTTTTACTTGTAAAAGGTGCAGTTTGTGCATATTTTTTTCTTGATTCAGACAATATGACTTTTTTTATTGGAGAACGCAACATTAGGAATGGAGATTAGGATGGAACAATATAAAGATAGCTCACCTCACAATATACTAACTGATTGAATGGAGTGGATTACTTGTGGATTATTGTGAAGGTTTTAATCAGCTGTTTGAACTCTTTCTGACGGCACCCATTCACTGCAGAGGATCAATGGTGAGCAAGTAATGTAATGCTAAATTGCTCCAAGTCTGTTCTGATGAAGAAACTAAATCTTAGATAAAGTTATATTTTCAGCAAATTTTTGGTGAATGATTCCTTAAACATTTTTTTTTTTCAATTTACTACTACAAAGTAGCCTGGGCCTGCCCATACTTCCAGTGACGCTACATTAAATTTCGTGAGCAAAGTCAGTCTGGCAAAGCTGCCGTTTTAGAGCATTCCCGTTCCCAAAAGAGTGGGAACCAATGAGAAACGAGCTCCCCTCCCCCGGCACGACTGAGGCGGGTGTAACGCGATGACGCAGCAGTTCTGCTACCGTAAACCATACCGGCTTTCAAACATGGCGTGTACCGAGCAGCAACAATCGTTCGACTCTGCTGTTGCAGCTGTTT
>JAUMHP010000082.1:11035394-11045531 GCA_032361065.1 Enteromius trimaculatus | reverse complement strand
GCTGTTGCAGCTGTTTTGAGAAATTTTCATGACAGGTTTTCTTTGAAAACAGAGCAGAAGTAATTAAAGTAAGTAAAGGCATTTTCCTACTGCTTCAATGAAGATAGCTACTGTTGGTTACGGTGGCTTCAGGTTCCGTCGCTACGCATACGTCATCGGAATGAGTGGTCTGATTGGTTGTAGGTTCGTCCAGTAGTATACAGAGGCAGGTAGTAAGGTAGCTTGGCCAGACTAAGCTCCTATGAGCTTTATAGTCGCAGAAACCAGGCTAACTACAAAGTGTTATTCATCTAATTCAGTTTCCTTTAAAAACCTGCTTTTGTGTTTGTGTATGTGCGTGTGTGTTTATCAGGAAGCTAAACAGAGATGATTTACAATCTTCTAAGAATGTATCTAGGCAAACATCAGTGCACTACACAATACAGCTTGGTGCATAATCTGCACTTTTGTTTCATCATGCGTTCTGCTTCTTTGCCATTGTACAGTGTAATTACAATAGTGCTGACAAAACCAAGGCAAATCTTCAAATATCACTCCTGAAATTGAAGGCAGCTATCATCTCATTGTCATTTTAACTGTGAAAAGCATGTGATGTGAAGCATTTGAGATGTGCCTGACTGCAAGGTTTCTTGGTGTAACACAAGGGGGTTTGCATTTATACGATTGTGACAAAAAATATGAAATATGAAACATTCTGAAATGTGCAGTATTAAGACAACAAGCTGTTCCTATAATAAATAATAACAAATTCAGTGTCTCTGCAGTATTGTTATTACAGAGTACTGACTCATTGGAAAACCAATTTTAGGAACAATTTTGTAAACTTTTGTGAACTAAGTCTGAATAGTTCAGCCAAAATTGAAAATTCTGTCATCATTTACACTTAACTCTAAGTTTTAGTAACCACTGACTTTCAAAGCATGGGCAAAAAACAATGCGGAGACATTTATAAAAATTGTCTTATATTCCACAGAAGAAATAAAGATGCAGGTTTGGAATTTGGTACAGAATGTGTATTTTAGGTGAGCTATCCCTTTAATTTGTAAGGGAAAAATATCATATCTACCATATTTATTAATTAACTTAATGCAGAAAATTCAATGCAACACTGCAAACCAGTTTTATGGGGGGTTTTTTGGCACAAAAATCCAAAAGATCAGCTTTCACTAAACTTCAAGCAAAGAAAGACAAAACTTCTTCACATGCGCTTGTGTTTCCAGTCTCTCTCTGTTCTGAAGATGAACTCACACAATCCTGCCATCCTAATCATAAAAAAGCTGCTTAGAAAGACCTTGACTCAAAAATGATGTTGTTCAAAGAGTCTATAAGCTTGAATATTTAAACTACTGTATAAGCCTGATAAAGAACGTTTCAAGAACAATTTGATCCTTAATACAGTCATCTTTCTCTGCCTGATGTGAGTATGTACATAAAATGTGCACTGAATATCCATGTCTAGATGAAGCTGCCTGACAATGTGTTTGCTGTACTGATAGTTTAAAGAATAAATGCTCAAATTTCTAGTATCAGCTTTGTTAGCCCTTTATCAGTGTCATGTATTCAAGAGCGATAGCAAGAATCTGTGAAACAATTGTACAGTCCACTGCTTGCAATTAACATCATAATGGCATTACACATTGGGAATGAGTAAAGAAGCATGTTATATCATATGCATGGTGTTTCTGATGACAGCTAATCATGAAAGCAAGTAATGAGCCTTTTTTAAAGCAATGAGAGGCAGTTGCCATCAGGCTTTCAAGGAGTGGAACCAATTACAGAGGTTTTCTCCATAAAAGCACACTTAGTTCTCCCATGAGCGTAGTTTTATTGAACTAACGGTGATTCGTCCAGCTTTGTTTAGCAGAGGACCCTGACCGGTCGTTGAGGTTTGGACATTACAATGCATCATCAACATTCTTTAATTACCAAGCAGGTCATATAGAGTTCTTAAACATTGATGTTAAAATCGATTGTCATATAATCACACAGACCTATTTGGTTTTAAGAGCTGCTGGCACCAGAAAAGTGGCACCAGTTAATTAACAACCAAACAGCTATTCTACTCAATGGAAACACTACACCCAGCTCTGCCCCGTTACAAAGCCTGTATTATGGGTCAAGTACAGGACAGCACACATCTTATTTCCCTGAATATAGCTCTCCTCGCCTTCAGGTTGAGTGCTAAACCCTAATCAGTTAATAGAAAACATCTCTGCGCTCCTGATGTGTTTGTTTAACAGTCATTCCAATTAACGAGACTTGCAGAACTTTTTAATTGTAGGCTACTGTCAGGAAAAAAAACTGTTTTCATCATCTTTGTCTCCACTGTTTTCTACTTAGTTAATGAATTTGCAACTCATGAGTTGTCTTTATTTTTATCATGTCTAAACAAATTTCAAGTGGATGAAAAAGTGCAACTAATTACTTTAGCGAGTTTACAGCTTTATTGGGTTTGACTTTTTTGTGGCCTTTTGTGTATTTTTTTAACACCCCTAGAAAAGCATGTGTGGTACCATATGCTGTATTAATAGTTTCAGATGGTAGGATAATACTGTGTTATTTCCATTCTAAGGCGTTTACACTACGAAGAATAACATAATTTGCCAGTATTCATTTCCCAAAAAGACAAACTAAAACACATATCCAGAACTAGGAGTTTAAAATGTCAACAAGACAACATCCATCTAAACTGATTGCTATCTATATGGGCAGAGGGAGGTAGCCTGTTCTGTCTTTCTGTTATGTGTAAACTTAACCTATATGTTGGATTAGACAGATTTGAGGTTTATAGTGGAGGCGAAGTGTAATATTTTTTTCGTTTGTGTACGTTTTATTTACTTTTTCGTTTTTAAACGTATGTTATTTAAAACAATGCAAGCTTTCTGACTTCGGGCACAAGTGTACTTAAATAAACATTAATATGCATATTAAAACAACTTTTGTATACAGACTTGATTAGGCTTAGCAGCATGCCAGCATCTCCCTGGCGAGAGAAAAAGACTAGAGCGGCGCGCGCAAGAGGAGCAGTAAGCTTATGAATAGACACGCTTTTACCTCACGACAAATTACATCAGTAACGTCTCCAAAACTATCAGCGCATGATAGCTGCCGTGTTAACGTGTAAGTGTAGGTTACCCACAGGTAAGGAGAATTTTAAAAGAAATACGACTGCAGCGCTGTATCGGTTATTCAAACGTGAGTAGGCTAATATCAATCTTAATTCAATTAAGTTAACGTCAGGTTGTGTCGAGGAAATACAAAGTGTCACGCTTGATATCTATTTCTTTCGCTATCACAGTTTTGTGTTACTTTTTACTTCGAACGACAAACCATTTTGATGACAGCGTAATACTTGGAGGGTCCTAAAACGTGCTCCAAGCGCATTTCTAATAGCACGTTCTGATTTTGCGAAGTACTATGTGTCCCTATGGTCAACATTTTAATGCAAAAATATAGTCTTGACCATATCTCTACACCTAAACCTACCCTTACCCATGTGTAATGCCTAAAATCAGAGGAATCTTGCTGATGTACAAGCACCAAACACTGATTGTAAGCCTAAACTTCACCAAAACAGTAAACTGTAAACTGTTTCATCAAATGTGATTGGTTAATCACAATGTTGCCCCATGGGGACATCTTGCACTTGGCAAAATCAGGTTACGCATTTAGAACATCATTTGTCGTATTAAATATCCTCCACACAAATGACATCATAGCTGTTTAACGATTAAAAATATAAGATGCGCTTGCGAGATGCGATTCAAAAGAACCAACCTACACAGGTGACTCCGACGCTTACTTTAAGCGTTAATCGCTGCAACATTCGGACTCACCCAGGAATGAATTGATGAAGCCGTACCACACGCATCCCGCGCGTCCGATGAGCCACCGGCCCTGCGTACTGGCGGCGAAGCTGAACGGTGTGCCGAGGACGCACACCAGCAGATCACTCACTGAGATGCTCACCAGAAGACAGTTCATGGGCGAGCGCAGCAATTTGTAGCGAAAGAACAGGATGAGAACGAGCGTGTTGTTGAGAAACCCAAAAGTTCCGATGAATCCGAGGCACACCGAGACCACCAAGTGTCCAGTCGGGCTCAGACTGTGTTCTGAGTGATTCTCATCCGAGTGCGCTCTGGTCCCGTCACCTCCTCCAGCGCACCACGCGCAACTCAGACTCACGTTGGACTCAATCATTGCACCATTAATTATGGCTTATGTAAAGTATTTAATCAGTTTGGTTTGGAAACGAGAGTCTGTGTATTGTAAAGTCAGTGTAATCCATCAAGTTTGTAGAGTTTTCTACCCCATTATTTCAGTGTGACTAGAGTTCACCAAACGCTGAACGCTATGATCTATGATTGCCTCATAGACTCTAGATAGAGGTTCCAAGATGTGGTCAAGCCAATTATGCCCCTCCTCGGGATGAATGGGAGTTTTTATTACCCCCCGCCTAGCTGACGTCTACATCTCAAGCTACCTATCTTCATATGCCAACAGCACTCTTTCCTAGTTCGTTTTACACCCTTAAATTGATTCCTTGTTAATTCATCAAAATGCAGATATGCTAATTAAGGGTTAAATCGATTTGTATGTCTACATACTGGAATCTACACACTAAGTACAAAATAAGGAGATATTTATCATTGAACCAACCTTAAAATACTTAATAAAGTCAGACTAATATTTATAGCTTGAATAAGAACAGCCACATGCATACTGTTCTGGTTACCTGACAGTTTTACAGCATGGAAACTCTCATTCCACTCTCGGTGTTTAAACCTGAAAATATGCAAGCCCAATTTTTCAGTCCATTCCTTTTGAAGTTATGATCTGTTAATCGAAGATATGTTCTCACAATAATAGCCTGAAGAAACTATGTAAAATAAGCTAAAATTATGAGGTTTTAATAAAATAAAATATTTTATATGTAAATACATCAGGTGCTGTATTAAGATTGTAAAATTGTTTTAGGTGACTTCTAAGGTGACTTCTAAGTCATCTCAAAAATTACATTTCTACAACCAATATATTTGATTTCCAATATCCGTATTATCTTTGCTGAACATTGAGACCAAAAAACCAACAACACGGTCAATGTGGAATATATTTTGTCGTCAATCTTGAACTTTCCAAAAAACAAAACATATACAGTTGTCTGCATTTGACTTTCTCATAGAGTTCATAAAAACACTCTGATGAGTTCAGTCAGTCATTTCCTTTATAAGCATATTTAGTACCTCTTCTCTTTTTGACAGGTGAGGGGTCACGAAAGCAATTTCCTCCACTATCCACCTTTTTTCACAATAAGCGTCAGAGAAATGGTCCACAATCAATTCTATTGATGTGGGATTCATTGCGTCTTATGAGAGGGAGGTTTTCAAGAAAAGTTGACCTTGCTTCACAAAAGAGGTCTGTTTTCTGTGTCCTGCATTAATTAGTGGTGTCTGATGCATCGTGGACCCCTTTGAAGCTCTAAACGGAATCCTAAAAAAGTGAAGTCAGGTTTCTTTCTATTGTAAAATTCCAGATCTCTAGCTCCTCTGGTGGAAGATAAAAGAATATTTGATTAAGAGAAATGTTCAGGGCTCAAAATGGCCCATGAAGCTGCACAGAGGGGGTGCCTCTTTTCCCATGCTTTTCTTTTTATAGTTTCCTGAGGGAAAGATAACTTGTGGTGCGCGGCATTTCAAAGTGCTGATCAGCAAAAGTTTGATTTTCAAGACCATGAATTCTCTTTATTTACTACTACAGCATTGGTTTAACTTTTGTCCTAACCTGGATTCCTATTGTATAATGTAGTTATGGGGTCAGTTTATGAGTCTTTCTCAGTGATTATGACTTCCACAAAATATTATCTAACATATGCAATCATCCGCTGAAAGTGAGTTCGATTGAACCAATGACATGGTGTGAAAACATGTACTTACTGATTATATGTTTTTATCTTTTGTTCGTATCTGTCATCTTTTGAAAAGAAACATCAGTTTTCTCCTATCAGTTTTTTTTCGTAATGTTGGAATGGCAACACCATTACAAAAGAAATCCATTCCTCCAGTGTGCTATCAGCTGGGAGGCTGTAGTTTATTGAATTTGCTCTGTGTGCGGCGCTCCGCTCAAGGTCGTAATTATGAAGTCTGATTAGTTCATATGGGTGGACATGAGTTAGGTGAAGAGGCCTCGGGATAGCGTGGGATTTGGTTTATGTCTTGTTTAGCTTCTTGTCTTACACATTAACACATGCATGAACATAGATTCATTCAAACGCAATCACATCCACACGAGCTTCACAGATCCATCAAACTGTATTTACTGTACCATAGGTGTTCTGCTTTATTGCAGAAAACGAAAGCCTGATAATGAGAGCGATACAAGTGAGACAACAGTAAAATACTTTTCCAAACACCTACAGACAGTAATTGACTAAACTAAAACTTACACATGAGGTCTCAGCATTGCTATAGAAATTCATCACATATTGGTACAATTGATTTCACCAATATTACAGATTTCTTAAAGGGTTACTCCATCACAAAATGAAAATTTTGTCATTAATCACTTACCCCCTTCGGAACACGATTTAAACCGGGAGACTTAATAAACACTGTCAAGGTCCTGAAAGGTTTGAAGGACACTGTCAAAATAGTCCATCTACTATCAGTGGTTCAGCCGTGGCATTATAAGGCAATGAGAATACCGTTTGTACACACACAAACACACAAAAAAAATAATTCAACAATTCACCTACCAGTGTATGTTCTCGAAATGGTGCTACAGTTAAGAGAGAGACAGTGGAAACGAATTGTTGAATAAATGTTTTCTAAATTTTCGAATAACATCACGATGATGCTTTAAAAAAGCCTCCTGGTTTTCATCCAAAATACCTTGAATTGTATTATGAACAAAGCTTTTAAGAGATTGGAATGTACAGTACGTGATGTGAGTAAATTATTAATGACAATACGTTTATAACTAACCCTTTAATTTACTGGTGAAAATGCAAAAAAATGACTCACTACGAACACCCTATTTATCAAATCCTAAAAAATGTACCCTGATTTCCACAAAACAATTAAAAAACTGCTAAGTAATATTATTGACCACAAATAAGCATAATAGAATGATTTCAGAAGGGTCATGTGACACTGTTAAATATAATCTTAATGTAACCTAAAATTGAATATCAACATTTTTTAATGTTATGTTTAACAGCTTTTAAGAACAGCTGATTCAGTACTGTTTTATTTATAATTTCAATCACAAAACTGCACATAATTTTAATATTAGTTATTTTTCAGTACATTTGTAATGTTTTTCAGTGCTTTCAGAGTGGATCCTGGCTGGTACAGCTTGTCCACAACCTTGAGAAGATCAAGAATGTTGCTGCTAAAGGTCAATGACAAGCCTAAACACCATCTTTCTAAACTATGTTTCACTATGCCAATCATCCCATGGGTCTTTGCAACAAACCAACGAGCCACATCTCCCTTTTTTAAGTGAATTGCATGTGTGAATAGTGACTGTCGCAACAAATTTCCATCAACGCTTCCCTATGTCTCAAGATAGTCTCTTCCAACAGTCCCACAGGATTAGAAAGTACACTAAAATGTGACTTTGCATGCGCAGGCTCAGAATAACAGGGCAGAAAAAAAGATGCATTGTTCAAGAAAGCCAGATACTTTACAACATGGCCATGAGAAAGGAGAAAAAGAGAAGACGGAAAGCAGCTGAAGAGATTACCCATAAGAAATCCAACCGGAGTAGATTTGATTTAGTTCAACTAGATACCAAGCAAAAAATAATTCACCAAAACCATCAGTGTTGACAATGATAACACAAGAGGCTTATCCATGATTGCACAACAGCCTAAAGAAATAAAGTTTAGTGAAGTCAGAAAAGCTCTGTAAACAAACACATGAACAATGCTTTGATACAGTCAATAAACTGTCTCTTGGGTAACCAGTACATTGAAGCTTTATTCCACAAGCTATAACTGGCATGTTAAGACCAAATCTCTGCACACACGTGAAAATCTTAGACAGAATTCGTTGTGATGCATTTGTTTAATCTGGAAGGTCTGAGAAATCATTTTCAACATGAAATCAAAATAAACCTGATTTATTCAGTAAATATGCTACATCCTTGGTCTTATTGTGAATGATTTCGTGGTACAAAAGAAAATGTCATAACTTCACCACGCACACCATATAGACACGATCCCATCATTCCTAAATAATAAGAATTCTTGATTATATTCTTGATTACATTTATGGATTCCATGATCAGAGACTTTTACAATGTTATAAAACATATCATGGTTTCCAACATTAATAAGAAGAAATGTGTCTTGAGCATCTTAGAATTATTTCTGAAGGATCATGTGACTAATGTTATGGTGAATATTTGAAAATGAATAGCAAGGAGTCTTCAACAAATGTCAACAAATTCTGTTGTATCATACTGCTTGTCAAGGTTTTGCAGAGAGACTTTTGCTCTCAGTTCTGAAATTTTCCACGGATCTCTGCTATTTGAGACAGAGCCCAAGAGAAACGCTGAATAAGAGAAGCGAAACTAACCGTTCATGTCAAATAAGAACAGAGAGACATTTTCCATCCCCACACTGCCTGATTTTCGCCAAAATATCTCAATTTCTCATCATGCCAGGACTGTTCTGCCTAACATGATATAAAATCCATTCATATCAGCTGGGGGCCTGCTGTATATTGAGTTTCCTCAGCGTGGAGTGTGCTGGCCAAGGTCATAATAATGAGATGTGATTAGATCATATGGGTTGACATGAGTGAGGTGAAGAGGCATCGTGATCAGAGGGATTTGTTTTATCTTGATTAGCTACTTCAATCTCTCATAACCTCGAACACATGTACAGATGACATAAGCATCACGGTAGCTTTACAGGTCATCTCTGCTTTGTATTCACCATCACACATAAACATAAACTATTAAAGAAATCGAAAGGTCAAGTGTTGCAGCTGATGTAAAAGCAATGTTCTCAGGTCTGCAAGTATGATAAAAGACATCAAATCCTCTACAGACTGTGACTTGACATGAACCAGAAAATAAAGCTGCCTGAATAATAATAAAAATTCAAAGTTTGTTTACATAAAAAAAATTGTTATTCGTTGTCGGGGTGAGGACTCCGCCCCTTACCTGGACCCTTCTCCCTCGAACACTGCCTGACCTTCACTACCCCTGCAGCACAATGAGGACACCAGTTCCCTTCTTTATTTTGGACACTTTTCCCCTGGACACTACATTTTATTATTTGGTTCAATTAAAGTCTCCCTGAGGCCTGACGCCACTCCCACTGTGTCTGTCGTAAGCTCCTCTTGTGACAGTAAAACAACATTTTTGTCTGAAATATATTCATGCATGTATATATATATATATATATATATATATATATACACACAATAAATATACAGAGGAAACATAAAAATATTAAGCCAACAAAAACAAATTATTATATACATATATATCATATATTTTATCAAATACATCATTATTTTGAATGTGATTAATTGAGATTAATCATTCAGCAGTACTAAAAAAAATATTCCATAGTGACAGCAAATTCAGTTTGAAGACAAACTTCACTTTCCTAGACCCCAGATCCAATGCCACGGTGTAGATAACAACATACTTATCACTTTCATCCAGACACAGGAAATCAGTTTCAGGCCCAAACCTACAGCACAGCATATGGGAGTTGTCGGCTCTCGCTCTCCCTGCTTCCCCTGGGGTGTACTGTAGGCCCGGACAGGAGGAGATTTGATTGGGGTAATAACAGTAAATAGTTTGAAAGGTCAAAAGGATGCCATTTCCACCATTAATCATGTTCTTTTGAGCTATGTCAGCTATGCTGGTAGTGCCACTTTTCTTCAAAGCCACTGGGAACCAATCACAGCACCACAGCTGATACATTCACTTCAACCCGTTTTACATCCTGTTACTTTGTTTTATAAAGTGCTGGAGATACAATTGGCATTTGTGCATAAATGTACATGTAATGCATGCATTGTAAGATACATGCTGGCCTTACAGATCTGGCCATTAAAAATGCGTCTTTTTTCACGCGGCAGCCTGCAAATCGGCACGCGTAATCACGCGGCATAC
>JAUMHP010000082.1:11006339-11021079 GCA_032361065.1 Enteromius trimaculatus | reverse complement strand
ATATATATATATATATATAATTTTTTTTTATTTACCCAAGCAAAGGATTTACACCCTGTGTTATAAACAGTGACATGTTCTAATCTTGAATATTTAGTTAATCCAAAATGTGTCTGCACGCTGTCACTTAACTTCTGCGTGACTTCATTATGAAATGGGAATGAGTAATGAGTATTGAAATGAGCCATAGAAGAGGTGCAGATTTGGCAATAAACAACAAGAAGTAAATAAATACATAGACTGCAGCAATTAACATTTTGTCAGAGCACCTATGCTATTAAATTACATGCTTTTTCTTGTTTATTTGTCTCTTGAATCATTATCTCTATTTGAGAAAAAGAAAAGAAAAGGAAACTTTGCATTTCTCCTGTTCCTGTTATTAATAAGTGCTCACCTTGGTCGATGTCTTTATTCAAAGGTGTAGTTGAAGAGACAGCATTGTTGTCTGGGGTGCAGGACAAAGCAGCCGCACTCATATTTTAAGGGAAGCTGGCTATCTGGTACAATCTGTTTTAATAAATAATTTTGAATAATAACAATAATAATATATACTTCCAGTAAAAAGTTTGAAAACAGTATGATTTGTAATAGTTTTAAAGATGTTTCTTATGTTAATCAAGGCTGCATTTATTTGACCAAAAAAACAAAATGTATATTGTGAAATATTTTTACAATGTACAATAAGAATTTTCTATTTTAATATACATTAGAATCTAATTTATTCCTGTGATGGCAAAGCTGAATTTTCAGCATCATTACCACAGTCTTCAGTGTCACATGATCCTTCAGAAATCATTCTAATATGCTGATTTAATATCAGTGCTAAAAGTTGTGCTGCTTAACATTTTTTAGGAACCTGTGATATTTTTTTTAGCATTCTTGAATGAATAAATCTTTAAAAAGAAGAGAAGAAGAGATTTATTTTAAATAGAAATCCTTTCTAACAATATACCATTCAAAAGTGTGGGGTCAATAAATTAGAAAAAAAAAACTTTTATTCAACTAGAATATGATAAATTGATAAAAAAAAAAGTGATGGAAAATATTTATACTGTTAGAAATTATTTATATTTTTAATAAATGCTGTTATTTATAAATTTGTATTCATCAAAGAATCCTAAAAAAGACTGGAATTGTAATAAAAATAACTTTTTTGTGCCCTTGTTCAATATATAATAGGCCTATTATCGTCCAAAAACAGCACAGACCTAATTCACAAACTGCTTGAATTACTTTTTTTTGTCTCTGCGGCACAAATCATATTTTAACAGATATGTGTGATAAGCTTACCTTGTCTGTTTCGAAGGTTCAAATGAAACAAGACTCCTGGCCGAGTAATTAAACAGTTGGAAAAGAAGGAAGTGGTGAAATAAAAATTTCCTATATCCCTTTTAATCCTTTTTACTGGATTATATGTGCTGTGCAAGCACCTGCGGCCATTTTCAGTTCTTATAGGATTGCTATAGATCACATGATCATTTTCTCATTTGATTTGAACTCTTTGCACTTTGTTTATATCTTAAAGAGCACAGATTTTGTCTTGAGGAGATCAGTTCAGTTCAGTTTTGCCTTTATGAAATTCACCGAAACAAAAAGTTTTGGCTGAGAGCCGAAACTGCTGAAGAACGAGGAAGTGATGAATGAAAACAAAACCCTTTATTATTTCAGATTTCTTCATTTATGTTGTGACAGTGTGTTTAAATTCTGAAGTGCATACTAGAGAGCACATCTGAATCACACAGCAGATCAGAGAAGATTTGCTGTTGCGCAGGACACTGTACGAGCATGGCACAACTCCCCCCCCCCGGAAAATCTTTTCCTGTATGCATTTCCATGGAAAGTTGGAAGATTTTTTTTTGTTATCCATTTCCCTCTCATCTCATTCAAAGACTGTTCTGATGGTTTCCCCAGCTTTGATTTTAAAGGAATAGTTCACCCAAAAATGAAATTTTAATTACCCCCACCATCGTTAAAAACCTCTTACAGATGCATTTGTTTATTGCAAACACATTTTTCCTTAAGACGTCAATCGATGGACTGCAATCAAGTGCATTAGAGCACAGTAACTATTTAATTTTATTATTACGAATAAATAAATAGTGAATTGAATTGGTGTGTTAATCATTAACCCCTCTCAATACAACTTCAGAAATGTTTTGCCTTGTAAATAAGGGGAGGATAAAAGCCCGAAAATCCATTGTTTGTTTGTAAAACGTTGTGAACCACAATTCAGAAACACAAAGGACAATGTTGTAGTGCTGAGTTGTAGTTCATCACAAAAATGCAGAGTGAAATTAAGGACCTTTATTCAAAAACACATATACGATAAATGCAATAGAAAACAACTATTTATCTATACAGTTGTATAAAATGTTTATTACTTTTTAAAGATGGAAAAACATTTCCTACTTCGTCATATTGGCATAGCTTTAACAGTAGAGGGCGGCACTGACTAATCAAAGCATTAGTCTAATCATTCCACTAAAGAAAGACCATACATCCACCCTTAAAAGTCATTTGTGAACAATATCAAATATATAGTTTCTGTAAATACATCAGTCGTTATAGCTAACATTGAAACAGTATCTTAATTAGTAAAACATTGTGAACTAGTGAGTTAAAAGATATACAAAGAGTTAAAAATATTTAGCTTCATATAAAACCAAGAGGCTAGAAATCCACAGTATAGTACAGCTGCCTTGCATTTCCCCTCCTTAAATACTCAGTCCAAGAAAGTGCAGTTGAGTGATGCCAATATATAGAATATACAATCTCTTTATTAAAGAGGAAAACAGTCCAAAATAATAATAAAAAAAAAAAAACAAACAAACTGAAGAGCCTCTTCATTTGGGCAAACTTACAGCATTAAAAACCTCCAGTCTTCACTTCTGCAGCCTTTATTCTAAAAGAGCACAAAGCATTTCCTATCAGTTAAAGAATATGTGGTAAGACTACATTTTATGTTAGAGATTATTAAGACATGTTTTCATACTTTAGGCAGCTAACTCTGTCCTGCGTCCAATGTTGTCCTGGATCAGCACAGACTAACCTTCCATGTCTTGTCTGGAATCTGCAATGACATAAAATATGATGAACTTTAGCACCAGAGATAATATTATCAGCACATTAACACATATGTGTTAAACCCAAGTCATGGCAGAAATATAAAAAACTGATCTCTGGAATTCTGTTCATTATAAATGTAACTGAATAATACTGTGTAAAAAATGTCATTTCATGTTTCTTTCTTATATATTTACATATTTCATGTCAGAATAAGCACACTTTAGAGGTATATTTAGTACAAAAATTAAACTTTGAAAGTACACTGCCTCAGTTGAAACATTTTTTTGTGTGTTTTCTAAAACATCATTTAAAATAATAGTGAATTCATCAAAATAACACGGATGTATGCATTAGAATATAAGGTAACAATGAACATAATAAAGTATATAGATTTGTTAAAACTATATATTGACCAAAAAGCTTGGTATTGAAAACGGTTAACATGTGACCGAAATGTTTGCCTTGTTTTTATTCAGGAAATTGCTACCTTGTCTTGCTTGTGAGTTCTTGATGTTTAAGACTTTCTAAAAGCTCTTTACTTTTATATAAAAACTATATATTTACATATGTTCAAATTTTTTCATATATATATATATATATATATACAAAGCATGAAAAATATGTCTTACATGATTGCTGCCAGATCACAGCTGCCAGTCATTTTCTGAATTTCAAAGCCTTTCAGAAGTCGACAGTCTATAGGCCGTTTTCTGTACTTCAGACAGCAACGTACTGCGAAACAGGAAGAAAAGAGTTATGCTCACACATTGACAGGACATGTCAGACTTTCCACTAATGTCTAAAATAAGTCACGTGTATTGTACCTACTGTAACAATAACTGTATCAGGACTTTTACATACATTGGTTTCATTGCATTGGCTATCAACCCAACTGAACAGGTCACCTGATTAATATTTGATCATATTAAATGTGCGCCCTTGAGCATGAAACAAAATCTCCATTTTAAAAAAAGTATGTACTACTCCATGCAATCATTGTATAATATTAAATCAATAGCTCAATAGGTTTTTACAGCATGCTGGTGGATCAGTAACACATCCAGTAGAGCGATCTACTTAACAGCTAGCTTCACATTCCCTCACCTGCATCGGTCTCCACGAGAAAGGCGATGAGTATGAGGACAGTCAAAGAACCTGTTTTAAGGTAAGACATCTTCGGATCTTCAGAAGTGTTGAGTATCTCAACAAGTGTTTAAGTTTTGTTTAGAGAGTGGTAATCCACACAGAGAAAGTTCTGAAGAGCTTTGGCTGAACTTCACTGATGAGCTTAATTTAAACCCTTCATTTGGGATTGCCCCCACCTTTGGAATTTATCTTCCCTGCCCATTGAAATTCTTCAGATGTGAACTTGATACCTTTGCTATGAGCAGGTGTGTGAGACAGTTGAACAGTAAACTACTTCCTCCTTACACATGATTAACACATCCGATGTTAAACCAGCGAGGAAAAAAAATATGATTTACATTTTAATAATACACACACAAAAACCGTAGTTTACAAATAAATGAACAATTTTCAACATTGTGTTTAAATGTAGTCTTTTTTGGGAATATTTGAATGCATGCCTGTGATTATAGCTGCATTATACTGTAAATACAATCAATCAACCCACTGATTTGTGAATTCAATATGAAATATATTTTGATTAGAAAGGATGTGTAAACATCTGTACGTCTGTAAAAGTCACACAGTATGCATTTAAGTTTTAGGTGCTATACATGTTTTATTGTCGATGCAATCTTACGTATGAAATATTGGACCACATATTATGCAAATTACATAAATATTGAAAAAATTATCATCATATTGCTTCCTTGTGTGACAAAAACATCTGAAGGTTTTGTTTACAATGTATCCGACTCTATACTCCAATATTTTAAGACGCAACTGATGATAGATTAATTTTTCTTAATGCATGGGTATTTATTGATTTTATGTAACAGACATATAACTGTTATGGCCTAAATGCACATAGTATCTTGACACTTTGTACTTATTAACTACAACAACGTAAGCATAGTTGTCTCCCCCTATTTTCTAATTGTACTTCAGTTAATATTTATCTCAGCAATTACACACTTCCGTTGATGTGTCACTACTAAAACATGAAGTACTTATCTAATGGCCTGACTTAATACAGTTATAAAACATGCACTTGAACGTTCAACAGGTCAAGGTCATTAAAGAGAGTTTCTCTTTTAAGAAACAACTGACAAATATCTCAGTGGGTTTTTTTTTTGTCCGTACAATGGCAATTGGATCTAGTAGTGTCTTGGAACCTAACTTACTCATATTTATGGGTGAACTGTCCCTTTAAGGAACAAGCATTCCTATTGGTATACATGTTTTTTTTATTATTTAACAAAACTCAATTTTTCAAGCACAATTGCACTTAATCCTTTTCACCCTGATCGGCTCAAAATATGCCTAAATTGGTTCTAGACTTACACTGAGATATTTGCCTTTGATAAAAAGCTTTATTTTTTTTTTATAGTTTTAAAGTTTATTTTCTTTATTGCTGTTCTGCTGCTTTGCGTAAGGGATCGTTCATGCTAACTTCTAGAATTATTAATTATCGAGAATACATTTATCAGTGTCACATTAACTACATCTGAGTGAATACAGCGCTGCATGAATCTGCAAGAGAAGAGGAGAAAGCAGAGGACTAAAGGACTAAATGGATGGATACAATTTTTCTCCAGCTGGTGTAAAACGTGCAGAAATGAATGAAATGTAGCCTGTGCCATTTTTAACCTTCCATGTAGGAATCGTTAAAAATAGCATTGGGTAATTTTGGACGTGACCTTTAGATGTTTTTAATTGTGAAATAAATTCATCCAAATGTTTACATTTCTGCATTTTCTTGAGCTTAAAATAGTCATATTAAAATTGGTATTTTGCTTATGCAGACGTCTAAAATTAGAAGTCTAAAAGCACTAAATTTAGATGGCCTTTAGAACTATATATAGCACCCAGGAAAAATTTGAATAATGCTCTGCATGTCTGATTTGGTCAGAGGCATTACGTAGACGTGACAGGAGCAGTAATGCTGATGAAGCAATAGGGTGTAGATTTGAAATCCTGCATTTACATAGAACAAGATAAAATAACATTAAAAATATTTATTTGTGCATAAGGTCATTTAGAGGGGTTTTGTTAAGCTTTAAGTTGCTTATTACTTGTGAAATAAGTTCACTTATATATATAATGTTTACATATGCATATATAACATTTATTTTGAATGCAAAATAATTTTCTGTTTACATACAGTACGTGTGCATAATTTGTATATTTATTAGACTATGTATATATAAACACAGCCTTGTATATATTTTAAAAGTATTTATGTGTTTTTATATGCATATATATATATATATATATACTGTATATTTCATTTATATTATTTTCTTAAATATACACGTGCATGTATTTATAATAAATATACATTCGCATATATATTATAGTGTAGGCTCCACCAAAAAATTATTTTGAATGAAAAATAATTTTCTGTTTACATGTGTAGATAGTTTGTATATTTATTATGTGTAGAAATACAGCATGTAGAATTTTAGAAGTATTTTTTTTTACATGCATATATATTTATAAACTGCATTCATTTCACCATACATTTTTAAATCCGTTATATCATGAATATATAAAACATAATATTAATAAATGTACTAATGTTATTTATCTTGATGTTTACCTAACCATGTAATAACATTTTAAGGACCTTTAGTTCTTAAAGGAACTCAAAATGGTTCTCCAGTGCCAAAGCCCCCCTCTCTGGAAGAAGTATTATCTTTTTATAAGAACATAGACAAGATGCTGGCAACACAGAGATAAAGGCATTTCAAAACACACTTCTTGCATGGTTTATGTTTATCTTTTGAGGAAATCACTTAAATACCAGCTATATTTCCATGACTGTTGTACGAATGCCACACATTTTTCAACATGGCTTACACGGTTTGGAACTTCTCATAAAATGGTTGATGGCTTGCGCAGGTGTCCTTTAAACTTTAATGTCAATGACGTTTAGTCAACCAGAACTTCGGAAAGAATCCGATCAACAATTTGCTTGCATCATTTTTAAGGCGAGGAGGCCAGCAAAATGCATTTAGTTATCTATTTTATATTTTAGACACCGTTCCAGGTAAAGTCAGTTTGAAAGTTCAATATGCATGATTCCTGCCTGATAGGCACCCTGATGTTTTTATACAGCTATATGCATGACATTCCACGAATATACTGGAACAGTATTATCTGTGCATATAAATCAAAATGATTCGCTGTAAAGAAATGATACATTAGTCAACGATGTGGCACACGACACTAACAACAGAACCACTTTATCCATTTCTCTCTCGTTTTCGTATAAAAGGTCTTCCTACTAAGGGAAATGTTACTTCAAGATTTAGACACAAACATCTCATTCACCTGCAGCGTGCTTTTCCTTTAAGGCCCGGCGTCCTCTCCACATGACTGAGTCGCTTATTCAGAATGTTTTTTTTGTTTTTTTTTATTGCATTGAAAAGAAAATCTTTAAATAAAAGGAACGGGACTGAGTGGTGTTATCAGTCAATCGTGTCTTTGATTGAAAACATAAAAATATGATTAGTTTTTCCAAAACATTACGTGTTTCCAGAGATCAGTTGAGGTAAAATGTATTTGCAAAAATATGCAAAATGTGCAGGTGTGACCTTTAAATGAAATCACATCACGTTACGTCAACGACAGAATAGCATTACATTAATATTTGATTTAAAACAGTGCTCGGAGAAACAAACAACAACAACAACAACAACAAAAAACACCACAGAGACAATTTACAGAAAACACTTTCCTTTACATGAAAAGGAACAGGAAATGTTACAGTAACAATGTTTAGGTCCTTATAAAACATTAGCTACATTTCCATATTGATTTTAAATGTATTGGCCTATATTTTTCTTTCAGCAACTTTCCAGCGATTGCAACATTTTCCACTGCTTAAACTACGTGCCAAATATTTGAATGTGAGTTGTTTAACCAATAACCGCCATGTGACATTTTACGGAAAACAGTTCAGCCTTTACAGTAGCTCAGGAGTGAGAGTCTTTAGCAGGTCTGAACTTTATTGGCCCGGAGAGTTTTGCAATTCAGAAAAACATGTTGGCATCATATCCCAGACGCAGCCTGAAAATCCAGTTTATAAATCATTTAAGTGAAAAAGTAGTCATCTTTCATTGTCACACCACTTTCGGTGCACACAACGGAGAAATAATTTAAATAACTTAGAGGGAACATTCCTTCTCAGGATAGATAAACGCATAAACATTCAAACACGGCAGCTGAAACGTTAAACAAAAATCACCAAACAAATCATATTTAAGAATCTGTGAACCTGGGACAAGCACGGTGTCGGTGCTTACTTGGCACGTCCTGATTTTGCCAAGTGCTATGTGAACATATTTAGTTGACAATGGGACAACATTTTATTGCAAAAATGTGTAATGCCTAAAATCAGAGGAAATGATAGATGACTGACACTGATGTACAAACATCAAACACTGATTGTAAGCCTAAACTTCACAAAAACTGTAAACTTTTTCATCAAATCTGGTTAATCACAATTTTTTCCCAGGGTCAACACAGATGGGACATCTTGCACTTGGCAAAATCAGGTTAGTTGCTTACTTAATCAGCTTATGATGTAGATCTGTAACAGACAATAGGAAGGCTGAATGAACCTGAAATAAAACTGCTACTGACACAATAGGACACTTCATTCTTAAGTAAGAGGATACATGTTTGTGGAACGTGGATGGCGGTTTAAGGAAACCACATGGTTCACTTTTAGCAAGACAGGTCTTGCACAATTTTATACAAAAAAAGACAGTCAAGCAACCTTTAAAGCATCAAGTGCTACTCAAGTTGTGACTAGTTTATGTTTATTTATCTACATACTGGGGTAATTACATTCAAATGTATCAAAATACATCTAAAAGAGGCTCCTTAGCCCTGGTCCGAGAGGTCCGTGGTAATTTTTTCCATACAGTCCCTCAAAAAAAATATTTCCAGACTTGTTAAGATAAAACAAATACAAACTTAGATTTTTAGCATTCAAAATGGCATGATCTGAAGTCCTACGTTAAGTATGTAGGTAACACCATTTGCTCTGCTGTCTGAGGCCCGTTCCCAAGTTACTTGGAGAGGGTCAGGTGACCCTTCCTGGCCTGGAAATGTAAAAAGCGGAAAGTGCAGTCTTTCCCAGATAGAGCCGTTTACATACTTGTGGGTTTTCCTATTGAAATGACATGGAAATGAGATGTAAATCTCAAAGAGGATGAAAACATATACTAAAAGTAGCACAAAAACATTAGGTCATAGTGGAAAAACAAGTAAACATGTCTAACTGGGGCAGAGTGTGTTATGATTACAAGGTTTGGGCCAGTGAGGGTATCTCATTATAGGGATGCATTATGCTGGCTCAGGTGTCGGTCAACGGCAACTTCCTGCTGCTTTCATCCTTCTGAATTTCCCTCGTCATTTTTGACCTTTCTAAGCCCCTTATTACGGTGCTTCTGAATGGCTTTCCAGATACGACACAGCGATCCTCCCCTATAGTGGGAAATAAATAAAATGTTTTAATTAATTGCAAGAGACAACAAGTGACTGCAGGTGTACAATCCTGGGAACGGAAAGAATTTACACAGAATACAGGAAGTTGGATTCCAAGTAGTTCAGTGGAGTTAGGGTATGTATGCAATCCACCAAAGTAAATGTATCTCTATCACAGTGAAGCATGGAGGCTGATGCTTTGGATTATAAAAGAATATTGCAGAATTGTGTGCTTGCCACAACTGACATATCATCTAAAGAGGAGAGATCAGGTGGTATTTGAATGTTAAATGCTCTTGCCTAAACTACAAGACTACCACAAATGGCTTAAAAAAATCCATTAGGATCATGGTTTGGCTTCGTTGGAATCCAGATTTGAACCCTGTAAAGAATATTTGGTCTCACATTAAACTAAAAGGGAGACATTTTTATGGTACTCATTAACTGAAGCCATCAATTCTGAACTCATCGTCTTGTAAAAAGTAGTTGGCATGTTTACCTACACTAGAATGCGTATCGGGCCGCATTTTTCTGTCCGAGCCCAGTCTGTGTCCGACAGAGCAGTACCTGAACCCGACCCGAGCCCGACAGGCATTAAGATATTTATGTCTGAGCCCGATCCCAGCCCAACAGTTAAAATCTTTTTTTGACACTGTTTTGTGTGGAAAGTCCGCTTTCATTAAGCAACTGTAGGAAGGCATTCGGAAATGTCAACAGATGAGAGCATCAGGGCACACGGGGCGAAAGGCGCCATTATAACGCAGGCGCACATTCGCGCTGATCTGACTGTGCCCGACCCGAACCTGAGCATCCTTTCTGTCGGGTACCGTCGGGCTTAGGTCGGGTATCCATCCTCTAACCTACACAGCATAAACATTTAAAGAAAGCAAACTGAAAAGTTCTTCAGTACTAAATTATTTTAATTCTTGCAAACTTCCTGTGGTGATTTGTGGTTAAAATATAATGTGCACCAATAAAAGTATCATAAAAGTAGCATGTTTTACACCCAGGAATGTAGTTGACATTTATAAATAATAAATATATAATTTACATGAATTCTGATATATATAAATCAAAGTTTGGGGTCTGTAACATATTCTTAATAAAAGAAACTGAAATGCATTAAATTGACCAAAGGTCTCAGTGAAGGCATGTATATATATTTTTTTAATCAAATAAATGTTCTTTTTTAAAATCTCTATTCATTAACGAATCATGGTTTTCACTAATATATCAAGCAACACCACAGTCATCAACATTGATCATAAAAATGATTTTTTGACACTGAAGACTGAAGTAATGATAGTAATGCAGTCTTACTGAGCAGAAGAGCAGCTTTCAAAAACACATCTTACTGATCCCAAACTTATTATACTACTCGTACTCATATGGCACAGGTCACTGTGCTGACTATGATTAGGTTCACAGTATGCCTACGGACAGAAAACAGTCAATCAGCATTTACAAATTAAGCCCTCACCTTAGCCTCAGGCAGCGCAGGTCTTCTTTAGTAACATCACAAAGAACATCACTGAGCGTAAAATCTTCTTCAACAAACTGCCAAACGCAGACAGAAACCACAAGAACTTGGCATGAACATATTTATTTATGGAAACTTCAAACGGTGAGTCATTTTCTAATCATGGGAAAAGCACAACATAGACAGTGTTTGGGGTGATATGTTTCACCTTGTCTATGGTCTCAGAGTCGGCCCCCTGCTCCTTCAACCAGTCAGTGAGCTTCTTGTCAGACTCTGGATGTGTGGCAATGTGAAAAATAGAAGGGGCTGATGGAGTCTCTATTGAGAGCAAAGGAAAATGTTGGGATATTAAAGGTATATACGCCAAGATCTGCATTTTAAGATTCATGTTGACATTTGAAATCTTTCACTTATTGGGTTCTGCATTATTAGGAAGTGGCTTGTGTAGGCAGCAGACAGTACGGCGACTGTCTAGTTTTATTTTTAACAGAACTTGTATTTGCTTTGAATATAAACTGGTTGTAAACAACTCTAGGGGTCAGAAAAGGATACTGAAAATCAGATAAAGGTGACACTTTCTCTATTTCCTCAGCACATGATTTCAGTGTAAATAAAGACAGAGCGAATGGCTTATAAGCGAGTCTGAATCAATACACGTGTAGTTTACTAACCTGTAGCAGGTTGTTGTCTGATCCTGATAAGCTCAATGTCATGCACCCGCTGTTGGAGAGTCTGTCTCAGTACCTGCTGATATTCTCTCTCCTTCTGTACCAGTTCTTCAAGCAGCCTGAAGAGGCAACATAATATTGAAATTTAACATCCTACAGGCTAAATTCAACAAGAACATACACATAACTCCACAATTAAAACAAAGAGTTTTATCAAATAGTAACTGTATATCTGTGCTGCTATATAATCTGTAAAAAATCTGAATGATTATAACACAATTTATTGCAAATATCTCAAAGACATATTGGAATATATAAAATACACACTACAGTTCTGTACAGTTTTTAAAATTTTTTATTTACTCTATTATTCAGAAAAATCTGAAGTGTCATGAAAAAAGTTACAAGAAAGACACGTTACAAAATATTTTAAAGTCAGTGCTGTTTTTTTAAACTTTTTTATTTACATTTGAAATTCTTAATTTTTTTTTTAATGATTTTCACAAAAATATTAAGCAGGATATTAATTTTTTTTCACTGAGCATATTAGAATGGTTTCAGAACCACCATGTGACACCGAAGACTGGCGTAATGATGCTAAAAAAATTGCCATCACAGCAATACATTACATTTTAAAATGAATTCAAATAAAAACGGTTCTAACAATTCCTTATAATATTTCAGAATATTTTTATTGTTAATTAAATAAATGCAGTCTCTGTGAGCTTTTTGAGACATAAAAATCCTACTAACCAAAGCTATCAAATGTGTATATTTATAGTAAATCATTTTAAATACAGATCCTAGACCGGGAACAAATATTTACAAGTGTTTTGTATTTTTAGTCAATATTTTGAGTATTTTTTTCCAATCACTCACCATTGGAGAGGGTGGCTTCAGTGCATTTTGTATATTTTTTATATATTAAACAGCTAAACATAATGGCATGAGTGTGTTTTAAAGGATCAACCGTGTGTACCTGCTGGTTTCCTGTTTGAGGCGTCCAAGCTGGGCTCCCAGCGGGTGTTGTGGCCGCTGAGCCTCAAGGGATATAACTGAACTGATGGTGCTGACTCCAGACGTGAGGGCTTGATCTTCCTGCGTCGTACGAGCCACTGATCCAAAGTCACCATCATCCTCTTCATCTACTTCATCTGCGTCCTTATCTGCACCCTCACTTTCTGATGCAGGCCCGAAATGTGTCTGCAGCTCTAAACGAGAGAGATAGATACAACAGAATCAAAACAACAAGTTCTGACAAGTTTCTTTCGCTCTCTCACACAAACACACCTGGAATTAAAATGGTAACAGCTGCCTGTACAGCCCGTCTGATGATGTTGTCCATGGCAAACATCCAGTGAGGTTTAATGTGGTGGTTCCTCAACACTTTATTCACCTGCAACGAACAGTGATGAAACAGGAATATTAATCTCATCATTCTCAAACCAAACCACAGGAGGGAGACAGCACAGGAAAGCGGCTCTAACAAAAACACCAGAAGAGAACAGACTCGTGCAAAATATGCTTTCAACACCGGAGAAAAGAAGACATGTATATTTTTGCATTAGATTTCTTCAATATTTGACAATAAAAATAAACTGTAGGCATAATATATTAAAAGCAAGCAAAATAAAATAAGAATACAGATGTAAAATAAAAAAAAAAAAATAAATCAGCTGAGCAAAAATTAAATAAGTTGAATAAAAATACACAATACAAATAAATGGAAAAATTATTCTTTACAATGTTCATTGAAAATCATTCTTTAAGAATTATTTATTTAATTAAAAAGGGGATGTAACACACATGAGATTGTAAAATATTTCTAAAGTAGACTACATTATACCAAAACAGAAAAAGATTCTAATATAGTACAATAAACATAACAGGTTTCCATTCGAAAACATTTTAAAATGTAATTTATTCCTACAATGACAAAGCTGAATTTTTCAGCATCCTTACTCCAGTCTTCAGAGTCACATGATACTTCAGAAATCATTCAAAAATGCTGATACAGTGCTCAGGAAACCTTTCTTATTATCAGCTTTGAAAAAAGTGCTGTCTCTATTTTTCCAAAATAGACTATTTGTTTTTACTGTCACTTTAAATTAATTGCATCCTTGCTCAATAAAAGTATTCAAAAACTTCTGCCTTTAAGGTTTAAAAAAAAAAGTCTATTGCAGCATAAATAGGATTTTATCAATAGTGTATCATGCCTGGGTAGGAAACTGTACAGCGCTAATAATACTGCGCTTCACTCACAGAGTCCTGGAAACCAAACAGAACCAGCTGGATCTGGTTGATTGACGTGCTGTCGAAATCCAGGTCCAGTTTGAGTTTCGAGATGGTCGTTGCCATGACTCGTCGCTCAGGGCAGCGTATAAAGTCCCGTAAGATGCAGATGATCTGTTTGATGTGGTCCACAGACAACTTCAGCTCCTCCTGACCCTAAACGACAAGAACCCAGTCAGACATACCTTACACACATACAGTGGCAAATACGCAGGGATACACACCTGGATGTGGTTCTCCATTAGGTTGGAGGTCACTTTGTCCTGGTCCTCATTGAGGACCTTGTAGAGTATGGCACGTCTTTCACTGTCTTTCTTCAGCAGGAAGAGGCCAGAGTCGCTGTTCTCAGAGGAAGCTGGAGAGCTGCGGTCTTCTGCTGTAGGGCTCTCATCTGGAACACTGAATCACACACATTTCACACTGATTCAGTGAGAACATGTGAATCTAAATAGTTTCATGCATATGCAACCTTACGTAATGCCATCTAAAAGTCTGGAGTCAGTAGGATTCTTTCTGAAAGAAGTCTAATAAGCTCGCCAAGGCTGCATTTATTCAATCAATAATACAATAAAAAGTGACAAATATTATTTATATATATAACTTTTAAATA
>JAUMHP010000082.1:10985716-10997707 GCA_032361065.1 Enteromius trimaculatus | reverse complement strand
CACACATTTGAGTTATTAGTGCTTTTACAGATCAACATTAAGTGGCCGGGAGTTATTTGCATATTATTTATATACAATAATTGTATTTATCAATATTTTTGAATGATATTTTTTTGCTTTATTTTAACATTTTAAGAATTTTGTATGTGCTTTAGATTTTTTTTCTTGCAGTGTTCTTATTTTATTTCAGCTTTATTTTAATTAAAATTAAAAATTATCGTTAAAAGTTTTAATGAACAGTAACGACACAGTACTGAGCATTAATCTAAATGCAAAAACAGGAGAAATGATCAAAAAAACAGCATCACACAATATGACAAAAAGAAACTTATAACCAATGATACCAGTATTGTGCATCTCTATTAAACAAAATCTTTTACCTGGGAATTCTGGGTTTTGTTTTTGCCAAGTAAATCAAGTAGAACTAGTTCCTACTCAAGCATCGTTTGTTTATCCTTGAGCAACATTCCTGTCAAACCAACAGAGAATTCTCTCTACGAAATCTTTAACCATTCATTACCCATAAAATACTGATATCATACTGTAAGTTTTTGTAAGCTTGTGACCTAACCCTAAAATCTGATTAATTTAAAATAAAATGAATCTCAATCTCACCTTATGCCTTTGATGGATGATGCTGTGAAGTTCCACTCGTGTATTCCCTTCTGCAACCATACCAGTTCCGGAAATGATATTATATATACAAAATAACATAATACAGTAAAAATGGCTTCATATACAGTAAACCACTGACCGTCTCAGCAGGTGACACATGCCATATAGAAACATTCTTCTCCTCAGCTTCACTGTTAATGGACACATATGAGGGCTGGTACACTTTTGTTGGCTCCAGAATCAAAACCTTTGTAACGGAAGAAGAAATAAGTCGATGATATGCTGTTCAGTCAGTAAGCGTTGGATGAGATTCTCATGGAAGATGATGTACTACCGGAAAACGCAGGCCGTTGGTGGTTCCTTGTGTGGCCTCTACAATAATGTCCATCCAGAAGTTGAGTCTCTCTCTTTGAGGAGAGTGCTCAGTGTTCTGCTTCTTAAAATGCTGAATCAACTGCAGGTTTTGGACGACTGACCGCAGGTACCTGCAAGATGAATGTGAGCTGCTCCAGCTGTATTTCTAACATGTGCAGTATATCTATAAATGATTTGTTCTATATGTACCATATGGGTGGTTTGAGTTTGAAGAGTTTCTCTGCAGCCTGCACAGCTTTAGGGATGTCATTAGCCAGCATGCTGACTGTAAAAAACTGCCCAACATCCCAATAGTTATTCATCTTCTCCAGACTGCCTTTACGGCCGAGCAAACTGTTCAACCTCACACCTGAGAGAGAACCAGAATGTGAGAAGGTGCAACCTGTTCTGAGAGAAACAGGAAACAGGAAGTGTGTTCCTCCTCACCGATTTTCCGGAGTTCTATGGACGTCTCAAACTGCTGTCCGGCCACTATGAGCAGCACTGCCAGATTAATGCCTGAATAGAGAGTGGGCTGCAACTCAAAGCCTTTTCTATACCTACAACATACATGCATAAATACAAAATGATTTTTTTAAACATGATGCTAGAGTGCTCTGGGTGTTATAACACATATAAGTTGGTTAATAGTGTGCTTGAGTACATGTAATGCATCTACTAGAGAGTAATTTTAGTGCAATTTTTTTGTTGTTGTTGTCTTGGATGTTTCAGCACATTTAATGTTGTTGATAGGGTGTTCTGGGTGTTTTGTGCACATTAAATATGACTGCTAGAGTAATCTGGGTATTTTTAGCGCATTGAAAGGAGATGCTAGGGTATTCTGGATTTTTATAATCCAATTACTTTGGTGTTTCTGACACATTTGATGCCCTTGTTGTTTTGGCGCATTTAATGAAGTTGAGTTTTTTGGTGTTTTTTTACACATAAACGCAGCTCCTTGTTCATGGTTCAAGTGAAAAGAGAAATAGTTTACCCAAAAAAGAAAAATAAGGGTAAGAAAGCTCTCAGATTTCATCAAAAATTATATATCTTAATTTGTGTTTCGAAAACGGTCTTAAAGGTTTGAAATGGCATGAAGGTGAGTAATTAATGACAAAAAATGATCATTTTTGGGTGAACGGTCCCTTTAATTAAGAAACAGAAAATACCTATAAACACTGAAACTGTGAGCTTCAAGAGGCTCATTTAACTCACTCACCACTGGATGGCGTTGTCCCTGTTCTTGGTGTCCTTGCAGTCAGAGTCGAGGAAGATGTCTTTATAGATCCGGCCACACAAGCAGAACATGTCAGGTGCGGGGTGCTCACATGACTGAAGAACCTGCAGCATCACACGCAACGCCTGCTCTCGATCTCCTGGGCTGTTGCGCCTGTGTTCACACACACACACACACATACACACACAGACAAACAGAAATGCATTTGTTCCCGCGATCAAACGGCTGCAAGATAAATGTCTGTTTGCCAAGCATGTGAATAGGAGAATATACCACACAATGCAGATTTGTGGTCACCTATTGAGCGCAAAAGCATAGTGGAACTGAATCATGGGCTGGTTGGCCAAGTCACAGGTGGGCAACATCTCAATGGTCTGTACCAATTTAACCATAGCGTCATAATCCTGCAAAAACACACCAAAGATTATTAAAAACAAGCAGCAAAGCTTTCACTTTTAGACATTATTTATATATACTGCAGTATATACCTGTATGTCTCTGTAGGAGAAAAGCAGGTTCATAACAATATCCTGAGTCAAAACCTCAGTGTTGTCGATGCGGAGTTTGATACGGGAAAGCTCCTTGGCCAGTTCCTCACCCTGGTATTTATCTCGAGCTTTTCGGATGTCGTTCAGTAAGGTGTCTTTATATGAAGCACTGTCAGGGAGGATGAAGATATAACAGAAGATAGCACATTATTTAGTGTACGTGGATAAATTTGTAGGTATCAAGTTCAAATGGGATGCTTACAGAAATCCACTGACCATGTGAGGCATCTAAACATCATGCAATAACAAAATAAACCGTGGCTGCTCATTTTACATGTTCTTGGCCATCTGCATAGTGGGTTAGACTTCATGCTAACATCATATTCGGAAACTAGTTTGTACCGTTACAGGATTTAAAAATCTTGGCACTACAATCTACAAGGACGTATGTCCTAGACTTCTGATATCTGAGCTCCAGGTGAAAGGACATCCTGACACTTGTTAGAAGTTATTGAAGTGCCTAATAAATCTCGCATACACTTGTGCGTGTCTGTCTTGATGATATAATGTGAGCGCTACATCCCATTTGGGTTGAGTCCCATCTCATCACTCCAGAGTTAAATCTAGGATGCAAAGTTCGACACAAAATACACAATTCCCAAAAGTAGTTTATATTAATCATTCATATACTGGTTATCAGTCAAAAACTGGAAGACGCTTGCTTGATTTATGTTTAGCTAAATATTGCGTGACACAGTTACGTAACTCTGTAAGGGATCGTCTGAGAATGGGCATCCCGCCAAAAGTTTTCACGAAGCTAGCAGTCATACCAAGACGTGACATGAATGTCTTTGAGCAAGTTGACGAAGCGGTCCACCAACGGGACGCACAGAGGTCCTAGAAGGTTGTCCCAGTTGGGCTGCATGTACTCTGATGCTCTCCTCTGGGCCACGTTCTCACAGCACAAGTACTCGTTGTTGGGTGTCATCAAGTACGGGATGAAATAGTAATTCCCGCTGGACGCCTACAAAAAGATAAACAGATGTGTGCGTTATAGACCTATTTTCAGTCATGTTATATATTCCATGACTGTATGCAGCGCTGTGTAAAAGTACAGACTGTCTGTGTGTTAGTGATCATGTTCTCAGGAGCTGGCATCCAAGTGCCGAGGAAATCTTGTTAACACTTTTGTGATCATGTACAGTCCCAGAATTCAAGAGTGAAACGGAGGAGGTGGCAAAAGCACATCTTAGCACTCCGCCACATCAACACCTCAAATGTAAGGGGTCACCTAAAACCTCTTTAAACAGTCATCATATACTTCAAGACTATTTCAATTGTTAGGCGTATGGTCTAATCATAGATACTGAGCAAATCCTTAGACTCCCAGATGGTTTATATGCAGGAAGTATGTTTTCTTTCTTTTATTCTAGTGCTTTTTTACATATATGCATATACTCCAAAAAAAGAGATAAAAGAGATTATTAAAATCAGCTGATACAAATCTGTGTAAGTACCTAAAGTCTTAACGGTTAATAGTTTCTCAGGAATAAATAACTCTCTGACTTTGATTCAGCCAGACTGAAAGGAAGTGAGTCAGACGGTAACAGACAAAGGTGGCCACTCTCATTCCAGTACATGCATATGGGATTTTCCCAGCATGCACTAGCATGCCTGCAGTACCTACTTTGTTTCTTAGGCCGGAGCCCCTGTACTCCGGAGGCAACTGGACCCATGGGAAGCCTATTTTAACTGGCCTTGCAGCCTACTCCAGGTAACAGACAAAATAAGAGAGAAAGAAAGGAAACGAGAATGACAGAAAAAGAATATACAGACTATAGAGTACTAATAGAGGCAAGAAGGAGTGAGCCAAAGGGATTTTCATCCAAAAATATTCTGTCATCATTTAATCATTCTCATGTCGTTTTAAATTCCGTGGGATTATCTTTCTTAAGTGGAATCAGTCTTTCCTATGCATTTACAAATGAATATCTTCAAAGGAATGCAAAAACCGAAAGTATCAAATAAGTAGTTCATGTAACTCGTGTTCTATATTTCAAGGCTTCTGAAGCCCCACAACAGCTTTGTATGAGTGTTGTGCAAAACTAAAACAGCTAAAAGCTATCTAAATTGAAATTAAGCAGGAATAAACCAAAATTTAAATATTAGATGAAAAATGTAAACAACAATTAGAAAAAAAGAAATGACCAACAAACTAAGAAATAAATGAAAAGAGATTAAAGCTAGATAGAAATAAAAAATAAAAAAATGACAAAAGCAAAAAAAAAACCCAAACAACATAATTAATAATAATAAACAGTAAAACTAAATGATAAAAACAAAACACTGATTTGATGTTCAAGAAATTATTATTATTTTTATTATCATCAATATTTAAAATGAAGTACCTTTTTTTCCAGGACTCTTTGATAAGGAGAAGGATCAGCATTTTCCAGAAATAATTCTACACTTTACCATTCATTTTTTTGGGGGTGGGGTTATAGAAATTCATACTTCATTAAGCAAGTATGCTTTAAACTGATTAAAAGTGGTGATGATGATGTACATTTATGTTACATAAGGTTTCTATTTCATATAAATGCTGACTTCTTTAAAGAAACATCTGACTGTTTGAAAACTTTCGACTGGAAGTGAATATTTAAGCAATAATTTATAATTATTATAATTAAATTATAATTAATGCAGAAAATCTTGAGTTGCCCTAGCTTTCCTTTGTGGTTATGAGAGACATCATTCTTTTAAATCAAATCCAGTTTATTGGTCTGAATGATTCGCTCATGAACTGACAGTGGTCAACAGTTCACTTGAAAGTTAATATTATCACAGACACAGATTTAAATTCCCACTGTTCCTCACACAAAGCTATCGTATAGCCCCAGAAAACTTTGAAAATAGCGCTCAATGGTTCTCTTACGTGCTTTTTGAAGCTCTACATATATTCAATACCCACTGTTACTGAATAGAAAACAGTGATCCGCAGAACAAAGAAAATTGTATCGAGTTTGAAATATGAGATTGAGTAAACAATGTTTGATTTTTTTTTTACTATTCCTTAAGGCTGAGCAAAAGCAAAGCATTGGGGGTAAAAAGCCTGAATAATTCCTAAAAAAAAAAAATGGTATCCATTTCAGCCCACACCAAAATATCCAGTCTGTTCACATAACCGATGATACGGTTTACACAGATCCATCTTTCGCTTGTTTCTGGGCAATTTCAGTGAATCACACAGTTATAAAATGCTGTCAAGGTCAGCTTCTTTTCAGCAGCCGTTCAATATAAGAGGTGTATTCAAAGACAAGCACTCAACGACCCTTTCCTTCATCAAAACAACTAACTCCCACTGACTCAAAGTATCATGACACCTAAAGGAGCCTCATGAGTTCATCAGGATCAGCAGTAGTCTGACTGAGCCACCAGCGTCCTCTCACAGGTTAGTGTATGTCAGGAAATGATCTGCTCACTAACTGTTGCATATATTTTAAGGCACGGAAGGGCATGTAAACGTATGTCATAAGAGCTCCAAAAATAGTCTCATACACAAAGCTTTTGGCACAGCAACAACAGATGCCAGCCTGTCCTCAAACTTCATCAGATTACCAGTCTTTCAAGTAATGGTTTAATACTTACTGTGTTTTTCTGTGCCACCATGTCCTATGCAAGAAAAATAAAAGAAAGAATTATTCAACTGCAAACAAATCCGTTACTTTATTTCACAGTAAATCCTAAACTATTTGGAAAGGTTTTGCCGTCATGTCATTTATTCCATGACTGACGGCCATGAATGAGACCTGACGGAATCAGTCGGACAGAACATTTACAAATACACAAACAGATCTCGTGATGCTCCTCCCCATGCGTTATTGTCATCATCTCAGTATGCTAGAACACATGCCTTCCAGTGTCTCTGTGGAAACGTGGCCATGTGCAGCTGTCCTGGGACTGATTGCATGCCTTAGCTCAAATACAGGCCGTGTTGTTCTGGCAGCTCTACTGTCCAGTGCCCAGAAAAGATAAACTCCCTCCTAAGCTGAGAATAGCAGGTCAGGACCTGGTAGTGGGCGGCCTCTTTGTTCAGATGACAGAAAAACCAAATGAGAGCGTAACAGCCTATAGGCCTGAGTTATAGTTATACTAACTTCCCACTGGACCTGGCTAGCGTTTATGTGGCAGCACTCATTACAGAAAAAGTTATGAGAAGAATATGTAATTCATATGCTATATGCTGATTTAAAAATAACATCAAAAAACAAAAACAAAGTTTAGTTTTATGGACGTCTTTAACAAAGAATAGTAAATGTTGTGCTGGGCAAAGATTAATTGTGATTAATCACATCCAAAATATTTTTTGTTGTTTACATATATATATGTGTGTGTGTGTATTAATTGTGTATATATAAATACAAACACATACATGTGTATATTTAGGAAAAATATGTTATGTTTACATATTCAAATATTTATATATAATGTAAAAAAAATTGTATATACATGCAAATATTTTTTTTTTAAATATATACTGTAATATATACTGTATGTGTGTGTATTTATATATAATACATATATTACGTAAGCAACTGTACATACTGTATATGTATGATATATATATATATATATATATATATACATATACACAGTACACACACATATATTTTATTAACAAAAACTTTTATTGTGGATGTGATTAATCACTGCAGCACTATAGTTTTTACTATTATTATTATTTTAAACAAATGAAAAGATTATTTATTTCTAGAAATTAGCTGAATAAGACAATAATAAGACAGTTTAGAAGCAATTAAAGGAGAAAAATATTTTATTTGAAATTAAAAGTATTTTTGACTAGAACTGTGTTAAATAAAGACTAAGCCTCTTTTTGTGGATGTCTTTAAAGGAGGAACGGTATTTTATTATTATTCTTATCTATGATCTTCATTTAAACGTACAGTACAGTGACCGGCACCAAACAGAACCGCAAACATTACTATATGTCCCTAATTGTATAAACAGATTACTTCATTCAATATTACTTGGTTGGACTTTAAAAAACAAAAAACAATTTATTTTTGGGGGAAGTCAAAACCTTCTCAAAACCACTGAACATCTGACACAAACCCCCCTAAAACCCCCTGATATGTCTCTCTTTAGATAGCTAGGTATGTGTGTTTATGTGTTAGACTATAACTCACCTTAAGTGACTGTGCAGTGTCTGGGTCCGTGTCGTGGTAGAGGATAACATTGTTGGCCATGTCAAAGCTCTCACGCACCCCGAGGTGATAAAACAGAGAGGGCTGTCTAAACACATCGCTCATGTCCACAACTGCAATGTCTGCAATCAATCAGAGACATAGTAAGTATGTGGGACCACCTTAAAAAGCAGAAACTACTATTACAGTACAGTACTCCACACTCAGAGCACCAACCTCAGTACCTGTTCTTTAAGAAACAACCATTCGTTTTTAATTCTGTATGTTTTTGTTTCCATTAAATTCTATAAGAAAAAAATCTTTAAATAACCATTTCTCTGTTTAGCACTAAGGGTAGTAGTAGTACTAAGGGCAATATTTGTTCTACTGCATATGGTCATATTTGTTCTTTTCCAGTCAAACACAATCTGTGCTTATTCTATGGAAACTATGCAAACATCTGAAAAAGCCATGCAAGAGTATAAGCTGCAAAACACAAGACCAGACTTGATGTAACCAGGAGCTGAAGCATGACTCACGGTCTTATTAGGAAAAAGGGTGAGGGGGGTAATGCAATAACAAGAAACTGATCTGACGAAGAAGATATTTAAATGGTTTTGTTCACTTCTCCTTTGAAAAATGAGACTTCATGGTTTCAGCTCGAATATGCACTTATTCTGGTCCTCTTAAGTTCCTTCTCCAGATAAAGTGCTGCATGATTCTGCATGCACAAAAATAAACAGGATCAAATTTTTTTAAAAGTTGGCCTTTTCGCCCTCCCAAAGCTTAGATGTGAGTGTTTTGAACACCCAGAGTAACATGTGCAGCCACACCCAAGAAAGAGAGAGACTTCATACTAGACCTGGTGAATAAATTCCAGGAAAGGAATGTGCTGGAGGCTGAAGATCCTATTTGCACTCATAATATTCTTTGAGAGAGACTGTCATGACCCTATAGTAACACCTTTCCATGGGAAAGCCCAATGACCCTAAACCTAAAAATTTGTGTCTTCTATTTAGATAAACATTAGTTTTCTAATCTACTGTTTAATGTATTTTTTGCAATGATATAATCTATATATTCTAATTTACATATTATTGCTTTTCATGACGTTTGATTAAATGTATATAGCACACACACAAACATGCACACACAGCTTTAGCATATCACCTTTTACTCATCATTTATGAAAATATATGCCAATATTTATCTATAATGAGATGTGCTAATGAGTTTCTACTCTTCTGCATTCTGCACCATCCTGTAGAATTGGCTAATTTGTGGAAACCCCTCAAATCTACTTATTTTGGATGCTTCCTTAATCCAACACACCTGATTGGACTCATCAATTAATTCTGGAAAAAGCTAGAAGATCTGTAGAGGGAGTGCCAGTTTTAAGGAGACCTCCAGCATGCAGAAGTTGTTGGGCTGCAGGAATTATTGTCATGCACCAAAGCCTTGCAGTGCCTTACTCACCTGCGTCATAAAATGTATCAAGAACTGTTGTCTCCCCAAAATCTAATCGTCCGAAAGTCACTGTGGTTAATATGGCACTCTCCGCGTCGCAGGCGCGCTGGAGACACTGGAGCGCCCCGGATTCCGGGCTGTTGGCGGCCACTGCCTTCAGTCCATCATTCAGCACATAAACCGCCCTCAGGGACCTCTGTTTGGTCACCGGACTCGGGCTGGTCACATCAGCCCTCTCCACGCCTGCCGACATGGAAGTCGCAGCGGTGTGGTCGCCACCAGCCTCTGCTGTAGGTTGATTGGACATGATCTCCATAGTGCGAGTAATTGTCCCTCTGCGCGGTCCTCCTTTTCTTTCCGCAGTTAATCAATAATGAATAACCAAAGTTTAGTGCGCACCTGTGGCACGGAGAGGCGCGTGGCTGTG
This sequence comes from Enteromius trimaculatus, assembly GCA_032361065.1. Classification (NCBI taxonomy): domain Eukaryota; kingdom Metazoa; phylum Chordata; class Actinopteri; order Cypriniformes; family Cyprinidae; genus Enteromius; species Enteromius trimaculatus. The sequence continues at coordinate 10,987,915 of JAUMHP010000082.1, read as the reverse complement.
ACGTCCGGCGTCCTGCGATTCATTAAAGCAGCGCGCATCACTACATATTACAATGCGGTCCAGTTTTATCTCGTTTGCGCCAGCGGTTATGCAATTATACAAAACGCTTTGTGAATTCAGCGCAGAAAGTCAGGCGAACTTATGGCGCAGCGCGCGCGGTGTGTCTCCAAAGACACGCATTACCATCCTATTTGAGGAAGTCATTCCTCCTGCCCTTTCTTCAAAATGCTCGATCCGATCATTTCCTCAAACGTGTGTCCTTCCGTTCAGGCGTGAGTATATTTCACAAGGAAAGCAAAACTGCGCAAATCTGGAACACGAGAAACTGCTAGCGGCGGTTACTGCATGCACCGTCACTATTAAATCATCTGGAGCAGATGTCTAAATATAAAACTTGTACGTGATGATACGCGCATGACAAACAGAGCCACGGCAGGTCCAGGGCTCCAGCTGACCAAACGGGCTTAACCTTCAACTTTTCCTTTCATTTCAGATCAATGATGATCTTTAAACTGAACTAGCCTAGCGTTACACAAAAAACAATAACGTTACCTCGTGAGGCTTCGTGGAAACATTTCTCACCCTCCAAGAAAGTGAATGCGTTCCAAGGATCTTTGTCTTTTTGTTTTTTAACTCGGGTTATCATTTCCACCACATTTGAAATTCTGTTTTTTTGTTTATTAGAAAGTGATAGAAACATTTTAATTCATTGATTTTGTTTTTTGGCATTTCATACTATATAAACAAACGCTTGAGATGTTTTCACACGTTTTGGATTATTTTCGAGTAACTGAAAAGTACGCACACTAATATAGCTGTAATATATACTGAAATAATATTTAACTTAATTTTCTTTTGGGTTTTTTTAAACATCACATGTCTGATTACGAATTTAACTTGGCAAACAAACACTAACTTTTAAAAAATTCAATACAAAATGCATTAAATGCGCAAAAATCCCAAAACAATTCGTTGTGGTGGAAGTGACGTCATAACCGAGAGACAGTCGTAACTGCTATAAAGATTCCACACAACTAATAATGTTTATTTTTTAATATTTTAAACTACAATTTATTTATAAAAGCAACTTTTACAAAGATGCCATATAAGAAAATATTACAGGTGTGCATCTTAACACAGAACAATTACACCAACGTGTTTTAAGATATGTCAGGGCAAGATATTTTCATCTGAGACAGCTCAAACATGCAATTTAGTCTGGGACTTAAGCCCCGTCTGTGAAACTGGCTATATAGGCTACATATTAATTGCTGTTCAATTATATTCTAAAAAGGCAACCCACCAACCCATCACCTTTCTTTCATTTTCAAATATGCATTTATTTGTATGGACATACAATTGAAAATAGATAATTAAATTACAAAATATGTTTTTCGTTACATTTTAATGTACTCCAATGTCAAACATTTCAAAGACAGGTTAGGTTTCACAGACGGGGCTTAGACTAAGCCAAGATTAGTTCAATTAGGACATTCACCCCCAGTTTCACAGACGGGGCTTAAGATAGTCCCAGACTAAATTGCATGTTTGAGCTGTCTCAGATGAAAATATCTTGCCCTGACATATTTTAAAACATGTCGGTGTAATTGTTCTGTGTTAAGATGCACGCCTGTAATATTTTCTTATATGGCATTTTTGTAAAAGTTGCTTAAATATCTTTAATATTTAACCCCGTTTGTCAAACCGGGCCTTAAGTAATTTTTATAAACATGCTTAGAGAAAAACATTACTGGGTTGCATCTTTAAGATCAGCCAGTGCAAGTTTATTTCAGTTGAAACAGCTAAGACTTACATTTTAGTCTAGGACTAGGATTAGACCTTGTCTGTGAAACTGTGGGAAAGTGTATTTTTCGGGGGCTTCAACTAACATTGACAGATAGACCTACTACTACTGTAATATACAAAAAAGAATAATACATTTACACATTTATGTTCTGTTTTTTAATAAAGATAAAGAATGATAGCAAGTGTTTACACTAATTTATTATTTCTTTTAAAAGGCAGGCATTATGTGAATAAAACATCCTGTGACTCACACAAATTGCAAAAATATATATTAATTACAACACAGGATTTGTTTCTTCAGACATGCGGTCGACCTATTGGCGTCACAGACTGAAATGACCTGATAAAACTAGTTTCTCAGATCTCAGCTCCTGTTTGGTTGTGGTGTAATGT
>JAUMHP010000082.1:10972658-10983389 GCA_032361065.1 Enteromius trimaculatus | reverse complement strand
ATTACTATTAAAAGGTGCTGCACCTGGTAAGAGCTACATTTATGACTAGCATTTACCTGCAGTGATATACGAATCCTCTTCTCTTCATCCAGTTCGCTCACCAGCTGTTTGATTTCTTGTCTGAGAAAACAAATTTGAGAATTAACACAGACATCAATCAACTCGTTCATCCCACATCTAATCTCCTTCTAAGCATCCCTCCACTACTTCACTCTGTCTTTCATCTAACCCCCTCTCGCGTCAGTTCATACTTGTGCTGGCTCTTCATGAGCTCCACAGATCCTTTCAGGTCTCGTAATTGTGCTTTGAGCTCCTCAAGCGTGGCAGCACCCTGTTCGTTCTTCATTCGGGGGTCAACGGAAGGGGAATGGGGCCGCAGACCAGCGCTGCCCTGGAAAAGAGAAGCCCCTCCGGACCCAGATGATGATGGGGGGGCACTGGGCTTAGGGGGCAAAGATGATTTTTCAGGACCCTGTGGAAAAGCCCCATCAGATATTAGTACAACAGCATATCAATCACATTTACTCTGTTTATCTTCCAGGCCGTTCCACAGGGCCTCAGTCTCTGTGTGTGTGTGTGTGTGTGTGTGTGTGTGTATAGTGGCACCATAAAGTATTTGGACACTTAAAGGGTTCACCAAAAAATAATAAAATCATAAACATTATTTACTCATCCTCACATCATTCCAAATCGGTATGATATTCTTTGCACTCCGAAAAACAAAAGAACATATTATGAAGAACTGCTGTCTATTGAAAGGCAATGGGGTCCAAAACAACATGTGTATATTTTTGGTAGTCATGAACCTGAGCACTGCTGCTTTTTATCTGCCTGAAGTCAATTGGTTTTTGGTTAAATGAGACTACAGACGTTGTAGGAACATTAAACATTATTTTATATCATACTCTTAAAACTAGCTTTCAGAAGAAAGAATGTCATGTTTGAAACTACATGAGGGTGATTTTTATTTTTAGGTGAACTGTCCCTTTAAGACACACTTAAAATACATGAACGTCAAACAAAGTGTGACTTAAGTATCCAAAAGTAATACTTTTTTGTGTCACTGTCCATACAATGCTTGACTAGGGTGCTCCCTTGTGGTAGGACAGGGATGTGCATGCAAAAGAATGGGGAGGTTGTCAGGGGGGTGGGGTGACTGGGAGGGGGCGGGGCTTACTGTTATGACTGGCACTGCCTTGGGCATCTTCCTGGAGTTGTCAAGACTTTTGGGAGTGAATGAGTCCTGCTCCTCCTTTCCCATTTCCTTGTCTCTCCTCTCCTCCTCTGGGGATGGGGAGTCCAGGAGGTCAGGACTAGAGAGAGAGGACTAAGGAGGGGAGAGTTTTTTTAAACGATCGTAACCAGATAACCCAAAGACAGGCGAAGCAAGGAAAGCCCATGTGACATTCACACATAGCAAATAGCACAATCACATCTGACGGATTTACGTCGAACACCTGAAGGGTCACATATTTATGAGACATCGTCAGCTGATTGCATCTGATAGGTGTGAAAACAACCGAATGTGACTGATTCAACGCTTTAATTGGTTCAAAATAATAACAAACAAGCATGTTTATGTTGTGTGTTAGGGTTATTTTACAGTAGCCAACATCTGAAGTGGATCCAAATAGTTAATCAAAGTTGGAACAGGAACGGTTATTGTTTTGGATTTAGGACAATCCACTTCAAATATCGACTGCTATAGTTAACTAAAGAATTTTTTTGCTAATTTTGCTTAAATTGCTTATTATTTTAATTTAGTTTAACTTCATGTAGTAAGAAATTAGTAAATATATATGTCTTTTTTCAATAGGGCTGCCCCCTGGGGCAATTAAAGGTAAATTAATAAACCATATAAATCATAAAGTTCCAAATAATAGTGAACTAATGCTAAAAATGAACGGTTACTAATCGACCAGATAAAAAAACCCAAAAAACGAAAGCAGCACTAATTCTAATAAAAATAGCAAAAATACAACAAAATTATTAAATCCAAAATATATAACATAAAATATTTGTACAAATTTAAATGAAATAATAAAATAAAATATACTAAAATAACACAGGTGTACTCACAGATGTAAAGATCTGCGATCGTGGCCGTCGGTCTGTCACACGGGGCCGTGACGCGGTCGGGTGGTTCAGCTTCTCTGTGGATGACACGACTGAGTCGAAGTCTTCTACATCTTCAGCCGAGCGTCACACAATCACAAACATAAACACACAGGACCACATATATATCACATGCATATGAATCACGAACACAGAAAAAAAAAACGCCAGACTGTAATCGCACAGCTCCAGAATGGAAGTGAATGAAGTGAGATGGACAGAGAGCTGTTGTAATCTGATTAGAAATGGATTATTAGAGGTCTTATTAGTCATGACAGTGTTATTGTGGATCGGGCCAGCTCTGGACATGGACTCACCGATATCTACGGATTTGTCTGCTGAGCCTCGGTCAGCTGCTACACCACTGACTTCAGACTTCGGACTGTCACACCTGTACACCAGAATGAGTTTCAAGAAAACAGAATGTACTGGACGTCAGAATAATTCTAGTGAATAGGTTTATTTAGAAGGTTGTAATTGAATCGAATGAAATAATTCACTAATTAATGCAAAGATGTTATAATTAAAGACGTTTAATTAATGAATTGTGTGAGATTATGTGATCATATTATGAGGTATTTTTTTCCCTGCTATCTCAATTACCCTGCTACTTTTAGACACTCTTAGTTTATGAATTAATTAATCACGGCTGGAAAATACACTTCTGAAGAAAATGTACCATTTGTGTTAACCAGAAGGCTTCGAATAAGACCTCAACAAATATTCCAAAGACATAATTCACCACTATTATAGGTATTTGTATTTTTGTAGTTTAAGTTTAATCTTACTGCTTTGTGAATGTGTGTGGTGTTTTGTTTGAGTGTGAGACTAACGGTATATTGGGCACGGCTGGTCTCTCGGGTCTGTCTGGGCGTTTGGGTGGCAGGGATGACGGTCGATTCAATGAGGAGTTGTTCTTTGGGGGGAGAGGCTTCTTTGGGAGGACAACTGGGAGGGACGGCTTTGCAATCTCACTCAGCTTTGACTCCTCACCTACATGCAAGCATCATTATTAATGAGCATAAAAAGAGGAAATTATAAGCTTATAGGAAACTAAGAGAGGGTCCGTTAAAGCAGAGAACAAACACCTGTTTACTTTAGAGTAACAAGAAGTCTTTGAAAACGCACGACCAGTAACCTTTTTAGAAAAGGGCAGCGCAGAGCAATAAGTTTTGCTGAAGTAAAAGGTCACAGAATCAGACTTTAACAGCTGAGAGAGACGTTACCTACCTTTTTCCTCAGCTCTGTGTGGGAGAGATTCAGGCCGCTCCGGTGGAACCCTTTTAGCCTCTGACTTTTTGTCTGGGGATCAATACACATAATATGAGGGTTCAGTGGGGCACAGCTGACTCATTACTTACGCTTTTAGCTAAAGAGACACAGAAACATGTCAAAATGTATAGGGTTTGAGACCACACTGAACATCTGTAAAACAAACATTATGATATACAGTAAAATTAAGAATAAAATTCTTAAAAGTACTTAAAATACTTAAGATTCTGAACTATTTATTGATCACTAATGAATTTTTTAAATATTAATAAATATAATGTTTATTTATTGATCAAGTGGCTCTTAGTACAGAGAATCAGGTATTCTTGCTGATCTAAAATTTTCCTGGAGAATATAAACATTGAATAATGGCAATTAATTGCATCCAAAATGTCAAAATGAGTGTGTAAGAAATATATATATATATATATATATATATATATAATGCATGCAATATATATTATTATTTATATATAATAAAAAAAAAAAGATAAAATTGAATTATAATTTTAGGTGTATTTATATATAAATATGCAAAGTACATGCACATTTTTTGCAAACACAAACGTTTATTTTGGATGAAATGAATTGTGATTAATCAATCCACAGCCCTTATCAATAAGTATACAAGTATACAAACTGATAATGAAATATATGAATATTTTCCATATACTGCATCCATGTTGGAAACAACGACTGATTGATCTCTGCATTCTTTGTCTCTCCGTCCCATTTCTTGATACGAAGATTATGTGGGCAGAGTTTCAAAACCTCTGAAGGGAAGCTTTGAAGAACTCTGGTCTATTTATAATTTAAGATCTTTTTGGGTAATTTGGTTGCACGTACACATATTCAGAGAGAATAGATTCAATGATCAGACAGCTGATAGATTAGATTAGTCCTCCACAAATGAATCTTTAATACATAATAAATGATAATGTAATATCAATATAAACCATTATTTTAAATTGCAATATTATTTCACAATATTACTGTTTTTATTCTGTATTTTTGGTCAAATAAATTCAAATTTGATAAGAATAAGAGGCTTGAAAACCATATGTAAACAAATCAAGCAAACAATAGTCACAGATGGGCAGGTAAGCTTACATACGGAGAGGAATTAAAGACACAGTGCAGATACCTGTGATCTGTTTAGTGGTTGGTGCTGCAGGTGGAGGAGGTTTCTTAGGTCTCTGTAAGCACACATACAGTTAAAACAAACAGTATACATAATTAAACACCCACATGTACTCATTAAAACTAAATACATACTAAAACAAATACACATTTGTCCTATTAAAAACACAATCCCTTCAGGCCAAACAGCACTAAACCATCAAAGGACATGCTGCTACATCAGGCAAAGGATAAAGAGGGGTCAAAGAGAGTCAAAGGTACAGGGCAGAGGGGAGCGTGTGTGTGTGTGTGTGTGTGTGTGTGTGTGTGTGTGTTTCACCACAGCTTTGCCTTCACTCAGAGACTGAGGCCCACTGTCATAAGGACGGGAGCTCCCGGTTGGAAACAGCTGAAGTATGTCAGTGAGAGACAAACAAGATCTCACCTCTTTTTCTACCTCAGGAATGAATAACTTCACAAAGTTGTCTGGAAACACTCCCTGTTTGCCATTTAGCTCTCCAAGCCACCACCCAGCGTCTGCACAGTCCTACACACAGCGAAAACACATTTCCTCAGTCTATTTGTGTTCTAAAGCGGCCAGACAGGATGTGAGTGACAATTTGTTCAACACGTTGAAAGCGTAAATGCCAATTAGAATATATTTGATGTATCTGGAGAGGATTTTTGGATCAATTAGTTTTCGCTTTTTTTGGGTGAAATTTCACTTAATCACCAAACTCACCTTATTGATAATCGCAACGATGTCACCCTCTTTGATTGACAGTTCATCTTCGTTCTGAGCTTCATACGGGAAAATGACTTTGCAAAACACCTTTGCTGTAATTTGAATTTTCACAGTCAGAATGCCACATCCAGAACCAATTGTTGTATCTGCATACAATTTGACTATATAACTTAAGCATTTAAATAATCCACTGCACAGGTGTGATCTAATCCTGTTACCTTTGGCCTTGCTCTCAGGCTCCGCCTTCATGGTTTCCGCGGCAACAGCTGGAGCGACTTTCTTCACCATTTGAGGCTGAGGAGCAAATACTTAGGTCAAATACTACAACGATCACAATAAGCACTACTGTTCAAAAGTTTAGGGTCAGTAAGAAAAAAAACGTCAAAAAGGTAATATTAAAAATATTGTGAAATAACTGTTTTCTATTGTAATATACTTTAAAATGTCATTTATTCCTTGAATGCAAATCTGAATCATTACTTCAGTCTTCAGTGTCACATAATTCCTCAGAAATCATTGTAATATGCGGATATGCTGATTTTGAAACATTTCCCATGAATAAAAAACAGTGGTGCTTCTTATTTTCATAAATATAATACATTCTTTGATAATTAAAATGCTTAATAGCTCAGCATTTATTTAAAACAGAAATATTGAGAAAACATTTGAACAGTAGTGTAAAATATAAATCTAAAATTGATTATGACATTTGATAATGATATATACATTCATTCAAACTATTCTATAGAACATAAATATACATATATATTACTTATAAAGTTATATATCTTACACACACATTTTATAGTAAATAATTTCATATTAAAAATAATAATAATAATCTGTCTGTAAGTTAATGGTCATCAATAAGGGCAACTAGGAGCACTGACTCTGATCAGGGATCCAATATTTTTGCAAAAACTGATGCATTTATTTGATTGCGACACAAATTAATAACGGTTCATGATACTGTACATTTCTGAGGCCTGGTAAATTCAAACATACGTGTGTGAATAGCATACTGTCCATTTGGCTCTGTTAATCTGGCCTCTTTCCGGCAGGGGAGCCACAGTCCTTCCACAAACATGGCAGGGAATCAATCCAACCCGACATACAACAAGCTCTTTAACATCTCGCGCTCCCAACGTGGCTTTAACACACAAACATTTGCTGTGTTCACCGAGGGAAAAAAACCCTACCCACTCTTCCTCCTTCTCCCTCTCTTCCTTTTCCTCTCATTTAGAGCAGTCATGATGGAGTCGGACTAACAAGCACCATGTGGCAGCAAAACGTTTCAACGGCATAATAGCAACTTCATTACAACATCTGGCTGCGCTGCCTTGTGACATCTCTGTGAAGAACCTACAGTGACTTCCACTCTCAGAACACCCATAATGCTGTGTCTCAAAGCCCAAATTACAGCCACATGAAAGGAAACACATCTAGGTCATCGCTTAATAGCTCGCTTCAAGCCAGTTTTACTTCATTAGCATAGAAAGATGAATAGTTAAGAGGAGCGATGCAGATACAAATCGTTTTTTATATTTACCTTTTCACAAAACGACTAAACAATCCGTCAGAAATGGCTGGTGTTGATACCTACATCTGTGTGCGCAAGTCCTGTCTGCAACAGGAACCTCCAACAAGCTTTCGGTCTAACCGCGGTTCACTCCCCCCCCACCCGAGTCATGACAGTCTCTTACAGTCTTACAAGCCCTACTTCTGCTTTAAAACAGCCCTAAAGTCAGGAAACCACTCAGAGAGAGAGAGGAAGAGAGGAGGAGAGGGCTGGATATGGAAAGAGAGTCATGTCAGGGTGTGGTAAATTTGTATACGGGTAAATCTACGGCTTGTAAATGACACTGGATTTCCATATTCCATTGATCTCTTGGCTTGTAAAATTGAAAATTGTCTCTGTATGTAACAGGTAGAAGAATTAACCTGGAATAATAGATATTCAGAGACCATCTGGAGAGATTTCCTTCTCTCTGACTAAACAAAGGGAGGCTGAGAGACACAAAGTGCGGAAGACGTCCAATAAACACTTCTTTGATAAGGACTTCCTTTCTAAGTGAACAAGAGTGCAAAATCAGCTGTGTGCCATTTTCCTGTGCAGCACACACAGGCACATGCATACACAATTCTAAAATCTGAAATGGATTACTTGCCTACTGAATACTGACAACTGTTTCTTTAAATAACATCTGAAACCATATCATGAAACTTTATGATTTTTATTCAATTATTTCAGGAAATCATGTTAAGTACACTGCATTATATATGCAATAATTAGTGTAGTTTATGCTGTTATTTACAAATAATACTCTATTTTAATTTTATCTTTTTTTTTTTTATTTTTTTTTTTTAGTATTTTCCTGATTTAAAGTTAAAAATGCAACAAAAAAAATGTAAGATTTAAGTGAATTTATGCACCACAACATTATAATGTACAGTATGAAAAATGGACATTGGTTTTAATACTTGCTAAATATTACATTTAACAGTGTTGATAACATATTTGTGCTTTTATGGATTCACAAAAATATGGGAAATTTGCATGCATAATAGAATATCCAAAATTAAGCAATAGAGAAAAATGTAAAGCATTTTTAAAGCAACTCACATGCATTTGGTACATAATTTATACTGCAGATATACAATAGTATGCTATTTTACTATTTCACACACTGACCTAATAACTGACTCAAAAATAGACAGACATGCATCAAATGAAAATTGGTTTCCACAATAACACAAACCCAAAATAATCAATTAAAATGAGTAAATGTGACATAAATTAAACGTGGGCCTAATAATGACAGCTAACAATGGATAAAGAAAATGAGGAAATGAGCAAAGGGATGCATGCCGCTCTCAGTGGGACAGGAAGACGGGAAGGGTTTAATGAATGAGAGACTGTGAGGCCGAAGGCAGAGTAAACGCAGGGGACCAAGATAGAGAAGGGCTGACTGTAATTACAGAGTCTAGAAACACACATACACTTCGCCTCGTTAAAATACAAGGACTCCAATAATAAAAACTCACCTTGTCTCCCTCACTGTCCATGTCCAGGGATCGTGGGCGGAGTTTGATGGGCTGGTCTTTGAAGATGTCCCCGAAGCCGAACCCCCGAACCTTTTTGGGCTGAATCTCAGAGCTGGAGGACACACTGCCAGTATCAGACCGTAAACTACTGGAGTCGCCGCCATCACTCTCTGAGCCGGTGCTGTCCTTTATACCTGCAGACACACAAACACCTTTCAAAGGAGGACTTGAGGATTTGCATGCAGCCTTTGCATGCAGCATTACACAGCTGAACTGTTAAGAGTTAATTATGTTTTTTTCTTTAATCAATGACTAATAAATAAATCCTGTATGAAAAATATTTTAAAGTATTACAATAATTTCATTTAGTCATTTTAAATATTAAAACATAAAAGAGCCATTTTAAATTGTAAAAATGTTTAGTCTACTTTCACGGTCTCTACTTACTGCTTTGATTGGGTTTTAATAAAATAAGTGCATGCTTTGTGTTATAAATAAAATATACCTAAAATCTATAAAAAATATATTTTTTTTATGTATATAACTTTTTGACCCTATACTTTTCAACAGCAGTGCAAATGATAGTAATTAAAATGAAAGTACAAGTAGCTACATTTATTAGGCAACTTTAATGTCAGCTGAACCCATTTGACCTAAAATACCTCTATTGGTCAAGTACCTCCTGAGAATTTAATAGTTAATGTTTTAATCATTTAAAAACACATTTGTATGTACACAGTTCTTTGCTGATTAATGGCCACATTCCTTGCATATTGTCAAATAATATATTTCATTTTCTTTCAGCAAGTGATTTGAATTGAATGTTTTTAATTGGTTAAAAAGCATGGACGGATTGTGACATAAACGGTTAGATGCGGCTGGTTGTTTTGTACAGCTTAAAAGTATCTGAATGCATTTCACCCAAATGACTTCATCAGCTGTAGGGAGGAGGTGGAGATTCCCCCCACACTTAACCTTATTTCACTCCGTAACATCACAAGACTCGCAAATTACTGTGGGAGTCGCTTGCCTAATGGTGTGAATCACTATGTCGTATGGCTGGGATGAAACTTTCATGTTTCACCATCTGCCTGCTTGCTGCTTTACCACTTTAACAAGACCATATGTTTCAAATAAAAATAAAGCATGCTCCAAAATAAATTACATTTCATTGTTTCATGACCTGGATGTTTGGGGAATCTTCACAGACATGTAATTAATAAGAAGTATGCAGTGCAGACTGACTGGTTCGTGTGCTGCGTGTGTCATCCTGTGGGGTCAGATCCTCAGCTTCGGCCAGCACCTCCTTGGTGAAGTTAGAGGGGAACATCCCAGTTTTGCCATTGAGAACGCCCTCCCACCATCCCTCCTCCACCTTAGCAAACAAACACACACAGAAATGGTTTTAAGCACTACAAATAAACAAGAGGCTCTATATTAGAAAACAAATTATAATGTGACTAGGATGCGGTACTCACCTCTCCCAGAACCTCAATAACATCTCCGATCTTCAGCTCTAGCTCATCTTCATTCTGTGGAGCGTAGCTAAAGGCAGCTTTGAAACGCTTTTTTCTGATCGCCTCACCTGTTTATGTGAAATATACATAGATAAATAACGATTGCAATATTTCAAAACTTTGTGGTCTATAAGATTTGTATTTTATGTTCACTAATGCTGCATTTATCTGATCAAAAATACAGTAAAGCAGTAATCGCTCTCTCTCTCTATTTGGTAAACGAGCAGCACTTTCACATTCCCCCACAAGGTGTCGCTCTTCTCTTTAGTTTGCGCTGAACAATTACCTACACATTTTGGTCCAAGACTTCTAACTAAACACACAGTCCTCTGTGGCTCATGACAACAAATAGCTTCAGACAGCAGACTCAAAGTTTCAGTTCTCCAACGATTGGAGAAACTGGGCAACCCAGCTTTCACATTTATCTTGATGCCATAAACGCACTGTGAATGACCTAAGATTTCTATACTGGAGCACTCGCATTGTTTTTGAAAGCCAACATCTCTATCTGCAAAACAAATTAAAGTCACATGTACCTACACAAGCGCTGTTGTCTGAAAATCAGGTGATATAAATTGAGGGCTGTAAACAGAGCTTGTGTTCTAGAAACTGGTGGAGTGTCTGTCCCATTTAAAGCAAAACAGTGAAAACGGTATTGAAATTAGTTTATAAATAAATAAATATATATATACACACACACACACAAATCTGTGACCTTATTTATTTACTTAGGCAAGTAATATTATTTGGTCACACTCAAAGTCATTATATCTTCACATGACTACACATTATCACTAAAAAATATAGTCATTTTTAAAAGATCAAATTTAAATGTCCTATTGCGGTTATATTATTTTTTAATTGTGAATCTGCATTTAATTTTTAATTTGACAACATATTCACTTCAACTCAAAATCT
>JAUMHP010000082.1:10926114-10941384 GCA_032361065.1 Enteromius trimaculatus | reverse complement strand
GAAACTGCGCACTTGTGTTTTTCTCAGAGTTGAATGTAAAGTGACCTGGAATCTGCCTGAACGCCATTCGCTGAAGCGTCCGCCAACGTTACAAGGCTTATTTATTAACAACCTCATTATAGACTGCTTTCAGAGAGGTGTAGCACAGTCGTTAGAATAACTGCTGCTGCAGTCACACGCAACCAGCTAAACATGGACTAAAGCTTGCTATATATTCGTGCGAAACCTCAGAGGGTGCTTTGTTTACTACTCAACATACTTTTTCTTTGGTTTGGTGAAAAAAGGACACTCTCAAAACCTCCTGGGCTTCAGAGGGCTGTGTTAGAGATTTCAGACGGGTGTCAGTTTACAGTTGGCAGAAAGTGGTAATTCCTCCTCTGTTTCCAGGCAGATTTGGGACGGGTTCTTAAATTTGAATTATTGGATAGGGCCCTGCCCATTTCCCTTAATCATTTTGAGGGATTGTGTCAGTGCGGCCACGAATTACATCACACATGAAAGACCGATCTGAATTTTCCATGTTTGCATGAATTGACCGGATGACTGGCTGCATATGTTCTAATTTCTTTCCCCCGGAGAGTGTTTCAAAGTTCAACTCTAACTTTAGCGTCTTTGCTTATGCACTCTCCAACCCCCTGATCATTTACACAGAGAGCACAGTCTTCTGGGCAGATGATTTCAGGGAAAAATACTGGGGGGAGTTAGTTCTGGATGAATGGTGTTTGCCTGTGGATTGGTTGCACAGAGAATGCACATTGTGCTCCGGGCTCCAGTAGACAAGTGTTTACTGGTGTTCTTAGAAGAGGTTCTTAACTCTTCTCATTTCACTGCAAATAACAAATAGACTAAAAATGACAAGAAAACTAAATGTAGTTGTTTAGTGCTAGGTGTATGACCACTTTCCATGACTGTTAATGATTCACATCTGTCCATGTGTCCAAGTTTGACATCCTGTCGTGTGCTTGTAGGTCTACTGGATTCTCAGAAGTCATTGTGGTAGTCGGAGGGTGTGAGCGGATGGGGGGTTTTAACCTGCCATATACCGAATGCTATGATCCTGTAACCGGGGAATGGAAATCCTTAGCCAAACTCCCAGAGTTCACCAAGTCAGAATATGCGGTGTGTGCCCTCAGGAACGACATTCTCGTCTCAGGTAATAATGTTTCATGAATGCTAAATTGTTTTACAGGCAGCAGTGGAAAGACATGACTTGGTATTCTTCCATGTGCTGATGCATTTCCTATAGAGACATGAAGTTTAGGCAGGAAATATCAAAGCCCTTTTGAAAACGCCAGTAGCCTTTTGTTAACATCTGAGCCAGGAAGATGATTTGCTTCTTTCTACTGCTAGTATTAAGCATAGTAGGCACATTCTCATCATAGAAAGCATTTCAAATCTTGTCAGTGCAATATGAGCTATTCATATTTTTTCGTAGACTATAAATATTGAATGTGTGTATCTGCTAATTTCGACAGTTTTTAAAGGTACATTACAATATAATGTAGATGACATTAAAGTTGATTGCTTATTTTAAAATTAAATACTAAGTGTGTATTGTGTTCATTTGATATCGGAGGCTTGCTTTTGTATGCCCTTCATCCGCCAGTCATTTAATGCCGTTAATTTCTCAATTATTGTAGATGACCTAGTTTGATGTTTAGTCTGCAGGGATTTGTTAGACACAGCAGGGCACCGCACTTCACAGAGCATCTCGCTTTGAACAGCAAGCAGGTTCAGCAAAAAGACTGTGATATGATTAAAAGAGACCAGGACTACCAGCTATCTCATGAGAAAAGACTGTTAGAGAGGGAGAGAGAGGGCAGGGGTGAGTGAGGGGGCTGGAAGCCTGAGCGATCTATTTGCATTCTGCATGTGCCAAGCGCTCACGTGTTTCCATGAGAACAGTTCTTCTAGTTAACGCTTCTCTCTCTCTCTAGTTTCGACCTCCTTTCAGTTCATTCCTTCCCCACACATCTTGTTTCTTCTCCTACTTTAAAGTTTGTTCAGTAAACCAATGCCAGGCAGGCTTTTTTCGCGGTAGGAAGCCAGTATATGTGTCAAACTATTTATATATATTGTATGTGTCAAACTCAAGACTAAGATACATGAGTCAGAAAATAATGGATATTTGCACAATAGAAAGACGAGTTTCAGGTTTAGCAGCTTTGCTGATTCCAGTGTATTCTTTCCACACTGCTGGTGCTTCCTGAAGAACTGGAATAGTTTTGTAGATAAGTCTTTGTTGCCATAATCGGAAAGATGTACACGTGTTAAATGATGGAATACCAGTAAAATGTTTGCTCACAGTTACCTCTTAGCCAGTCATTCTTTATTATTACTATTTTACATTACAGTCTAGTTGTAGTTAAGACACCTAAACTGTGAAATAATGGAAGTATGGGAATTATGTGGTGACTAGTTTTTCAAACAAATTCATGATACGCTTTCCAATGGGTAGAATGCCAGACACTTGTTGGCTGATTTTTTTTACTTCTGGTTAAGCTGGTCTCGAATTATGTTTGCGGGAATCATCTCAGAACTGGGGCAAGATGCAATTATAGTTTTATTATTCACATATCATTCATATGTTTATATGAGATAACAAGGAACATTCACCAAGAGTGTCATTGATCATTTACCTATTTACATTATTGCATAAGTTTTATAATAAGTGCATAATGAGAAATACATTTCTGGTTGTGACCAATTGGTGATGCAATTTCAGGTGGTAGAATCAACAGCAGGGATGTCTGGATGTACAACTCCCAGCTCAACATCTGGATCAGGGTTGCCTCCTTAAACAAGGGCCGCTGGAGACACAAAATGGCAGTTTTGTTGGGAAAGGTGAGTTCAGTCACTCCAATATCATATCCAAAATGTATTAAAAGGTAGCAAAACTGATACTAAACACAAATAACACAAATGAATTATAAGCTGTATAAGCATTTAAATATCTTTTGATAATGAAATTCATTATTTCATAAATGCTGGTCAAATTTGCCTCATGCTGACACCGAAATGTTGTTTAACATGTCCTCAACTAGACACAAAACTACACAAGGTAGAATATGTTTAATACCGGTTGACTGAAACCAATACGCCCCAACCTTTAAAGGTTGTTTTTATGTGGCTCAGTTAGTCATGCCACATTGAAGATGACGCTTCCTGTTCTGACAATTCCTATTATTTCCTTAACTCTAACCATAATTAATATATCCTACATAAATGGGTGTTGTTGGGGTATCTTAACCCATAGCTATCCCCACCCATAATTGTCTTGTCCTCAATTTGTCTATCACTTGCAAAGCCTCCATTTTTCCCTCTTTTCCGACTTGGTACTTGTTCCTTGTTCCTTGTTTTTATTCAACAATGACATCATTTTTAACCTCTCCCTTGGAGCTGGTTTGCTTACAGTGCAGTTTTTAATAATCAGTAACTGATGTTGAAGTGATTAGACATGTGAACGGCCCGTACCATAAAGGACAGGCTCTGCCAAAAGCGCTTGGATCTGTATACTCAAGTTGATATTGCATCACTCATATGAGGTTGTTTTCAACATTTTTTAACAACCAAAATCAATTTCAGAGATCTGATTTACTTTGGCAAGGGGTAACGGCTTTGTTCTGTTTTGTTTGTGAAAGATCTGCTGCATTTTATGTACTCTGTGAGGAACCAGCTCAAAGGTTCAATAAATTAAGGCTGTCTTATGAATGGAATGAGCCGAGCCAACAAAAGCTACTTGTGCAATAACTAATTAACATGCGCTGTAAGTTATAGCCGGCTGTCTGCATGAGCGCCTCTTGCTCTTGGTTTGTCTGTTTGATGCTTTGTATTGCGGCTTATTTTCCCCCAACTTTCTGTCTCTGGGTGTCTGATATTCTCTCCAACTCTTTGTGTTTCTGTTCAGGGAGATAATAGTTTTGGACTCAAACTCATTTGACCCCAGAAGATCATTTGGGTTTGTTTTTGAGCAGCGGCCTTTCAGACATATGGATTGTTTGACTGCGGTTGAAAGATTCACGACTGACGTGAAATCTAATAAACTCACAACGTGAGAAAAAAAAAAAAGTTACCACAGGGTTATGCTGCAATAATGTGATATGAGCCATGCCAACACTGGTTAGATATACTGTATGTGATTATTGTGTATGTGATACAAAATTTGAATAAACATTTAAGCATGACTGGCTCACACCCAGTCAGCATATGTTAGTCTTCTCACAGCACACAGTGAACAGGAAACTGAATTCCACTGAACTGATGAAGCATGGATTTTATAGCTATTTTGTTGATATACCATCGTATCAGTTCCATGGGCGAAAGGACTGTCTCAATAATATCTAAATCTGAACTAAGAGATCACTAGAAAGCACATGGCTTTGTTTTTGCGCAAGTGGCGTGTGGCCCCTCTGTGTTCGAGCTTGTTCTTGTACCTCCACTGGTCTGACCGGTTTTCTTGGTTGTTCCATTAAGCGAAACATGTTTACCTTCTTTTTTTATGGACACATGAGGGAGGAGGCAAACTATTCAGGGTTTTTGTGTTCCACATGTTTTGATTTGAGAGTTTGCAAGAATTTTTTTTTCTAAATCTCTTTGGAAAAACAAGAGTGATTGAGAGATGTGTTACAACACAGAACTGTCAACACTTTGCACCCAGAAAGGTCATGTTTCTACAGCGGTTAAGATTTGGCCACATCTGTTGGAGGCTGCCAATGACTGTTCGATAACCCAGGTCACAGAAATGCCTTTTAACTGTACTTCTCAACTGTCTTAAGTGATTCATGCAAAACCTGATTTGCTCACACTGACTTTCACCCCGTTACCCCTATGTTGCTCTGCATGAAAACATCTTTACTGGCATCCTGACGACTTATTTGATTAATGTTTTGACAATACAACCAGAGACAACCTAAAAAGTGTAATCAGGATTTCAGTCAAATTTTATTCTTAAAATAAAATGAACAATTTAAATTAATATTTCATAACCTACAACTTTTGCCTCAATAAACTCCTAATTTGCTGCTTATTGATAGTAAGCTAAGTATTTATTAAGTTTAGGTAGTACCCCTTTAAAAGTATAACTCTGTGGTCATTTTTTTTTTTAAGAAAAATACATATTTTACATTGAAAATATTTTACGGTTGAAAACCGTTTTTTTAATGAACAATATTATTTGTTTTAGTTCTATTTTTTTTCTTTTTTTTGCTTAATGGTCATATATACTACATTTCTCATGTCGGCTTTGTCGTGTGATTTACAAGTAGTGAGTTGCAATGCTTCACTGGCAATGGTTTTATGAACACAATGAATTCATACACCACTATTTATTGTACATACTGCTGTACATGTCCCATTTAGTAGGAAAGAAGGTATATTCAGATGCACAGTATTTTGTTGGAAGACATTTTTTTACGTGTGTGGGAGTTTTTTTTTTATTTTTTATTACATTTTTTTTATTTCCTTACCTTAACCTTAGACTTGCCACAAAGTTATTTAAAGTACTTGCCTCTGGTTACAGAGAAGAGTCTAACCGCTGACACAATCAGAAGTGATGTGTTCACCTCATGACTATGTATAATACAAACACAAATGGATGTCGAATTTCCTGTGAATGGCCATTTGTTATCAAGCAAGTTTTGTCACTAATGCAGTGCTAGCCTCGGGGTTCGTGCATGTGCGTGTGTCTGCAACAATCCCTTTGTTACATCAATTTCAGAATTGCGATAGGAAAGGGTAAACAGGCTAGATCCACACGCTTCATGGATTATTCATTTCACCTCCAGATTGTGTCATGCACAGAAACGTCATGTGTACAATTCAAGACAGGCAAAAACTATTTGAGCGTACCTACATTAGTCAAAGTTTATTTATAAAGCACATTTTTTATAAACAACAAGTTTTACATTACGCAAAACACTTATATTGTGTACGGGCTCCATAAGTTAAATTGTGTATACCGACAGGTGTATGCCGTTGGTGGATACGATGGCCAATCTCGACTAAGCAGTGTCGAATGCTACGACTCATTCTCAAACCGCTGGACGGAGGTGGCACCCATGAAGGAGGCGGTCAGCTCGCCAGCCGTCGCCAGCTGTGTCAACAAGCTGTTTGTGATTGGAGGAGGACCTGACGACAACACATGCTCAGATAAGGTTTGTTGAAGAGTATGACGCATGGTGTTGAGGAGTAGGGCGTCTTTGAAAACCACCCTGTTCGTTCTCTCTGTATGTCATTGTGCATTTACGGCATGTAAACATTACATTTATTTTTGGGTCATGCTGCTGGAGGGTGTGACGGCACTTTGTTTTCCAGTGAAGTCATCTTGGGATTTCTCTAAACAGTGCAGTGGACCATAAATCCAGCCACAGTAAATAAAAGAGCTCTGATTATATAGTTTAAATTGAGATATGGATGAAGTTTTTATCCATGACCAAAAATCTATTCCTGTTTTGGACCCCATTAATTTACATCGCATAGGCATAATAATTAAACATTCTTCAATTTATCCTCTGCTAAACAAAGAAAGGCATACAGGTTTGGAACAATGCAAAGGTTAACAAATTAGAATTTTTAAAATCACTGTTATTTTATTATTATCATATTTATTAATAAATTTAATAACAATTTATTGTTACATTTTCATTGTTTATTTTAGTTTAGTATAGGTACATTTATTTTTTTATTCGTTTATATTTATTAATATTTATTTATTTATTTTTCAGTTGTATTATTTCATGTTTTTAGTTAATTGCAAATTAAGTTTGTTTTTCGTCTAGCATTTAAAAAAAAAAAATCTATTTCAAATGTTTTTTGATAGTTTTAGTTTTAGTTAAAGGGATAGTTCACCCAAAAATGTTGTCGTCATTTACTTACCCTCATGTTGTCCAAACCCGAGTTTCTTATGTTGAACATAAAAGTAGATGCACTGAGGAAAGCTGGTAATCAAATCAAAATAAAGAAACTTATACAGGTTTGGAATGACATGAGGGTGACTAAATGATGGCACCATTTTCAATTTTAGGTGAGCAATTAAAGCAAAGGAGAACTATTAAATTTATATTTAAGCTAAATAACTTATCAATGTACAGTATAACTGGGGTCATTCTGTGTTTAAATACGCTCCGTTAACGAATGACGGGAAGTTTATGTATACAAAGTCCCTACTATGGTTACTACAACATCGATTGCGTAAACCCTATGTACCAGCTGTTAGATTCTTCCTTTTGTTACATGATAGCAGTTTGTTTACTTTTACACTGTGGTTGGACAAAGTTTTTCCCTTCATCATGGCCTAACTTTGCCTGAACTGAACAATGGACTGGGGAGACACTGAATGTGCTTTCCACTGCCCCCTAATGGAGATCAACAGTTATGACCATCTGACCTGGATCTGTCAGCCCGCTCTGATACATTCTCCAGGTGTCTCTCTGGAGAGGAACACTAAGCCGCAGATATTTCATTGGATTCCCTTAATGTATTTAACTGCGATTCAGCATCGTGGTCCTGAACTAGTTGACCTTTAATTCCCAAACAAATCTTCTTTAGACCCAAAGTTCCACTGGTGTACAGCTTGACGTTGTGTTTTTAAAATATTTGTTGTGATGGTTAGGATAATGAAGAAAACGGCCTGTAATTTGATACTTTTTCAGAATTCCCTGCTTCTTTATAAGAAGCTCTTATGGTAATAATGCCACTGTCTTAAATGGTTAAGGCATGTGTTGTGTGTGAAATTTGACTACTACCGTTATTGTAGTGACGTTTCTATCCTATTAATCTCCTGGATCATTTGTGCCCAGAGCGCTCTTTTGCACAAGTGTCTGCTATTTCCAAAATGTGTGAAGCCCCTGTAATACCACCCCCTCCCATATCACATACTCCACACAGAGAGGGAGAAAAAAAGCATTCTGGCTTTTCTCAGTAGATATTGTGTCTGTGTCTGATTAGATTTCCTTTTTATCAGGACACATGATCGCTGATTTTTGTTTTTCTGAGTTCGCATTTCCTCGAGGCGGTTTCATATTTTTAAGACCACAAAAATCTGTGAAGTTGTTATCAACACCCTTGTTTCTAAAATGGCAGGGGGATTGATAGATGTCTGGGACTCCAGGAACTGTTTTGCAGCCTGAGGATACATTGTCTAAAGTTTTTTTTAATGTCAGCTTGTGTGTTTTCCCTCAGGTTCAGTGCTATGACCCAGAGTCTGACTCCTGGTTGCTAAGGGCCAACATCCCCATTGCTAAGCGCTGCATCACCGCGGTATCACTAAACAATCTCATCTATGTTTCTGGAGGCCTGACCAAATCCATCTACTGCTATGACCCCACTGAAGATTACTGGATGCATGTAGTCCACACATTCAGCAAGCAGGTACTGGCTTTTATGAAGTTAAGATTGAAAATGAGATTTGTCTCTTTTCATATTCACTTTCTCAGTAGAGAATTAAAAAAGAAAAAAGCTTCAATAAAGAGTTCTAAGAACCAGAATCTCATTAGAAAAAGAAAATCTTAACACACACATTTTTTATGATAAAAATTACACATGTATTATTTCAGAATATTGGAAAATTTGAAGGCAAAAAAAAAAAAAAAAAAAAAAAATATATATATATATATATATATATATACTTGTGTGCATTTCTGTACTTAATAAATATACACAGTACACACAGATATAATTCATCGATTAATTGTTTGACAGGACTAGTTTTTATATCAATGTAGCACATGATTATTCTATTTAAATCAGTGTGATAAATTATACTGATTGCATTACTTAAAATGTGTAATGTAATGAATTGCATTACTAACTACAGCTTTTATGTCACTTGGGATCAATAATGGATTTAGACTTTGTAAGATATCTACCCAGCTCACATGAACTTCTTGAACTCATGTGTTGCATTTACTTGACACACACCTGAGTAAACAGACCCGCATGCTTATGCTCTCGCTCTTGTTTTTCAGGAAAGTTGCGGTATGTCGGTATGCAATGGAAAGATCTATATCCTGGGAGGCCGTGGTGAAAACGGAGAGGCGTCAGACACCATCCTGTGTTATGACCCGTCCACCGGCATCATCACGGGCGTGGCCGCCATGCCCCGCCCCATTTCTTACCACGGCTGCGTCACCATCCATCGCTACAATGAGAAGTTCTACCATTCATGACATTAACAAGCACAC
The DNA here is from genome assembly GCA_032361065.1 of Enteromius trimaculatus. Classification (NCBI taxonomy): domain Eukaryota; kingdom Metazoa; phylum Chordata; class Actinopteri; order Cypriniformes; family Cyprinidae; genus Enteromius; species Enteromius trimaculatus. The sequence goes on along the minus strand of JAUMHP010000082.1, from coordinate 10,932,205 downwards.
TCACGCAGGGACATGAATAAACTGAGCCTTACTATAGATACCGTAGCATTACGATAGATAAGGTGAGTCCCCCTCAGTTCCCAAGCTTTGAGACCAGTCAGTTAAACTGACAGTTACACAAAAACTCATTTCAGTGTACAGTACAAACATTGACTCGCCCATATGAGTTTTCTTCTAATGAAAAAAAAAAAGCCAAAATGAAATTAGACCCCAACTTAACTTTCTTCGTGACATTTGTTATCTATCTCCTACCAGCCCAGATTGACAGAATTTGCATGTCTCCAAATCCGTTACCCAAATACATCTAAACTGACGGCCAGCTGGTAGGCTGTGATTTTTAGATGGTCTCTGATCGTGACTTTGTTGTCCCTGTTGATTCAGCGTTTTTATTTGTGACTCGCTTCTTCTACTTCACTACTATTATTGCATTGTATTCTAATGTATGGTGTAAGTGGTTGTTTTGAGTGGGTGAATGGTGTGCTTATTTGTGTCTGGTGGATTGTGTTCGATTGTGATGGATCTGTGTGTATATAAGTGTGTTTGAAAAGATTCAGCTGGATGTGTGTGCGTGATACACAGAATATGCAGGAACCACTTTTTGTTGAGCTCCCATATCTAACGGGTAAATAGTTCACAAAAATCCATCAGGCACCGAAAATTGTTTCTTTGAATATACCTTTTTTTAACGTATGCATGTATGTATTTGGGTGATGTTAGTTGTATTTACAAGTAGAAATTGTGGTTGTAATGACATTTAACAAAACGTGCTTTCTGCATCCATATGGAGCAGTACTACGTCGATTAGCCTTTGCATTGTTGCTCCGTATAATTTAGCAACATGCTTTCTTGCATGATAAGCGATTCATATTATGTCCTTTTACTTTTTTAAGTTATTTATTCTTTATTAATGTCTGAAAGCCCCAACCAGGCACTTAAGTCAGTATATACAGTGTCCCATATGTGAATATGAATTTGATAATCCTTCTTCAGGTTTACTGTATCAGTAAGTGTTTGCAATGGTGAAGCATCAGTTCCCATAAAACTCTTCCTATTTTGTCCTCACAATAATCTGAGCTCAGTATTTGTGTGTACAGTGCAGTGACGTAGCAGTAAAGGTTGTGTGTTTGTGCGCTGGTGATTGCAAGAGCGGTGATGTCAGCTCTGGTGTCTGCGTTTGGTTAGTAGGATTGTTTAGTTTTGTTTGCTGCGAGAATAGAACAATAGAGGAGGACACACATTGTTCATTTTACAATTGTACAACGTCAACTGCAAGACCCTGCACACATACATTATGCACATAACATAACATGGCCTTTCTATAACCTTTTTGAGTGTCGCTTTTTGGTGTGTATTTTTATGATTGTATGTTTGTGTAAATAAATGGTGTGCACTCGGTGTCTTTCTGCTATCTAGGCTTGTTTTGTTCTGATAACTTTCAGTTGCTAAAAGCCATAGACAGAATGAGTGTTTCTTTTTTTTTTTTAATTTTACAAATGTTTCTTTTTGAATGGGTCCTTAAACAATTTAGGGTGTTGAATTATATGTGCATGCCAAAAATGATTTAACTCTCATGTCAAAAAAATACTAATTTGTATGGCGAGGATGCGCCTTTAGTGCTAATTAGTGATGGTTTGGCAGAGGAAAGTGCCAACTTTGGAAAATATTACTTAAGTGCATTAAAAGCATGTACTTTTTTGTGCCTTGTGGGGGAATGATGCACATTTCACAACTATCCAAAGATGTGTGATTGGTTTTGTCTGCCTTAATTCCAGTACAATATTATAAAAAAAACTGCAAGCCTTTTATGACATCCTTTTATGTGTAAAACTGACGCTAAATTCTGAGTACCTGAAATGTACGAGAGCTTAATGTGGTGTATGTGCATACGTTTCTTCAATAAAGCAATTTTTAGTATGGATTTGTACACTATTGTTGTTTGCTTTCTTTCTCAAACCTCAAATTTCTACAAAACCACTACACAGTATTGTTTTTAATGAACCGTGTAAGTATTAAACTAATCCTGCACTGATACAAAATTAAATACCTCTTAAATATCACTGTGGTTAGTTTGTCACAGGTAAAAACTAGTCATATTTAGCATCTAGTTCTTAATAGTTCTAAGCTAAATAAGTACTGTTAAGTTATCAGATCATGATTTACTGCTGTATAGCATTGCCAAAATCACCCAAGCCCCGATTTCCATTCAGTGTCCTGAGGCATTAATGTGTGTAAGATACTTTGAATAAAAACCGTCTGCTAACTGACAGTAACGCCAGGCTAGTCAAACAATAAGCAGATGAAGTGTGGAATTACAGAACCGCCTGCAGATAAGTGCTCACCAAATGGAGCTACTGTACCTGTCACTGTACAACCCCTCCAAGGGGGGAACTGTATAACTGTCACTACATGCAACATGGGAAGATTTATCAACTGGACATACTGCTATGGAAAGTGGTACAACACCTGCCTACATGGAATCTGACTCTTGCTCAAGACTATGACTTTTCCAGTAAATGTGTTTTGCTAGGAAAAACAAGAAATCATATTCTGACATGCACTGCCAGTATTTCCTTTTAGAGTAAAAACGAGTGGAATTTGGAAAGATCTTCATGTTTAAGATGATTTACACATTAGCCTAAAAATAGCCTAAGATGTGCGCAGTTGCCGATAAAATGTGTTCTAACTTTACTATGACATTTTGGACCAACTAAAACAACATTTACACAAAAGTTATTCTTTTTTGGCTACACGAATCAGTATTTGTATTGTAGCTAAGGTAGAGACTACAAAAGTGTAGTATTTTTAAACCACGGTATAAAATGATAGAGCAAAATCCAGCCAGGTTTATTCAAACGAGATCATCTAAACCCAATCAAGCGTAGTCTATAAAAAAAATTAACTTTTGGTACACTTGTTGGTAAACCTTACTGCGCATGCACTCGGGCAAAACTACGCGCAAAGAGGACGCACGCAGCAAACTTAAGAAAGGAACGGTAAAGGCAACGTGAGACAAAGCCTATATAGAATACCTTAAAGAGACTTTAAAGGTGAGGTACGAATACTCTTATATAGACGTGGTTTGTGCTAATTACAAGCCCCCGGCACTTCTCATCAACATTGCAACAGATGTTTACAGATTTACCTGTTTTAACCCGGAATTGTTGTAGCATTCATAAGTGCGACACCTGTATGAAGAATGAGCTTGTTTTCATTTTAGTTGTCAATAACTTAACAACACACGACTTTATGAACGTATAGCGTGATATGTTTTATTTTTATATAGATATTAGGCCACAAGCACGAGTACAGCTGACATGGCATGGTAAACTGAGGCACTTTGACAGAAGACGTTTCAAAACAGCAGAAAGGGGTGAGTTCCCCACAGGTGAATTTAGCTTCCTCGTTTCGAGTCACGTGAATTACCTGGAATAGGCCAAGAACAAGGAAAGGGTGTTTTGTTCAGGCCTGTGGTGAAAAGTCGTAGTCATAATAAATTATATTTACCCCCCAGGTATGGATATGGTTTACCTTTAACCTACTTCTGATATTTTCAAAAACCGCCAAAAGCTGCCCTCATTTGTCTAAACACAAACAGACATGCCTGTCATTCACAGGGTAAACAAAGGAGTTGCGTTTTCTTTAAAATAAAAAGATCACCTCTAGTCGCAGGCAAGCATGAAACTGAATGAGACGTTTAATGCAATACGTGTACAGTAAGAAATATGTAGGCTGTTTGAGTATTGAGAATGGTGTTATTTGATGTCAGAGACTCAGAAGCATTTTTTTTGTTGTCATGCAATTCAAATATGTAACCAGAAGGTTTCAGTGTAAGATGGAAATAGCTTTACTGTAAGCAGGCCAACTGCTGTAACTAGTTCTCTTGAATTCCAAGCATAAAACCTGCTAAAAGGCTTTTTTTTTTTTCACATTTCCAGCCAGGCTTCTCGTCAGAGTAAGTTGTCATTTTTGAGTTAACCTCAAGACTAGTAAATGGGAGAGTACCGCTGATCTATAATAAAGAACATTCATTAACAGTGATTATACAGTATATAGATCAGTGGAGAGTACCAATAATATGCATGGGGGCATACATGCATACAGGAAACAATTTGGAAGAAATCATTAGTTTTTATCTTATGTTCTTTTGCTACTAGTAGAGGAAAGATCATGTGAGGCACATGTAACCTAATGTGTTTTGATATTTTAGAGAGAAAAGAGCGCATATACGGCTTAATGTGTACACACACATACAGTATGGTAAATATAATGGAAATATAATGTTGCTATACCCTTATCAGACCACAGGGGCCACTGTTGAGCTGCAGCACGCTGATGGACTGCGCAGTAGTTTATGTATGTACAGCATCACCTGTGGGGCTTGGAAATCTGTGTTAGGGAATGACGGGAACTCTCCCCGCTCTAATGGACCGGCATGGCAGCAGCTACGGCTGCAGAATCCCTGACACAACGGTCTCTCCTCTTCTAACTGATTACAAAGTTTCTGTCCCGTGTGTGTTTAGTTTGGCAGTCCAGGCCAAGCTGTGTCATTTTTTTATCCTTCATTTTGCACTGACACACATGTAATGTAGTCTGATATCCATAAATGTGGATGTGAAGGGCGGGAGAGGAGGGGGATATACATGCGCTCGGCGAAAGAAACACGTGTCTTTATGCTTCTCCACACATGCGTGTTTAATGTTATGCCCTACATACCCAAGCTCCTGCACATTTAAACATGTTTAACTGTTTACCCACATTATATGGACTAGTAATACAGTGATTACAAAGACATATAGCATGCTTGGCTACCTGCTGAGACATCTAAAATAAAACTGATGCATACTGTAGTACCCCTTTCTAAGGTTTACCATGGTAACCATAGTTTGTGCCAAAGAGTTAAGGCTGGTCCAGTTAGACCCTGCTGGTAAATGGCGTAACTACACCATCTGGCTTCAAAAAGCATTTTTTTGTATTGATGGCAAGTAGCTTTATGTTCTTACTAAATAAATTACAGATCAAATTACTGATCAGCTAATCACATGGTGGCAACTCAATGCATTTAGGCATGTTGACATGGTCAAGACGAACCGCTGCAGTTCAAACCGAGCTTCAGAATGGGAAGAAGAAAATTCGGACGGTAGGGTCAGAATTTGGCGTAAATAGAATGAGAACATGGATCCATCCTGCCTTGTATCAATGGTTCAGACTTGTTGTGGTGGTGTAATGGTGTGGGGGACATTTTCTTAGCACATTTTGGGCCCCTTAGAACTTATTGATCATCGTTGCAATGCCACAGCCTACCTGAGTATTGTTGCTGACCATGTCCATCCCTTTATGACCACAGTGTACCTATCTTCTGATGGTTACTTCCAGCAGGATAATGCTCCATGTCATAAAGCTCGAATCATCTCAGACTGGTTTCTTGAACATGACAATGAGTTCACTGTACTCAAATGGCCTCCAAAGTCACCAGATCTCAATCCAATAGAGCCCATTTGTGATGTGGTGGAACGGGAGATTCGCATCATGGATGTGCAGCACACAAATCTGCAGCAACTATGTGATGCTATCATGTCAATATGGACCAATATCTCTGAAGAATGTTTCCAGCACCTTGAACATTTAAAAAGGTCATATTTATATAATGGCAATGTACTGAATATGTTTTAACTAGGCTTATATATTCATAATCACGAAATTATTATTTTTTTCAGATGCATACATTTTAATTAACTGAATAATATCAGTTCCACATATATGCCATATTTAAACTTTTTCTTATTTTTAAATAAATCTTACTCATACATTTCTAAGCAATCTGAATAAATTCATATAAACAACCTGATTTCTTTACATGGCAAATTTCTAAACAGTTTAATTTATGTGAGGCCAACAAATATGCATCACATTGAGTTTATTATTTTGTGGTGTAACAAATATCCATAAAACTAGAAATTGTATGTGCAGATAGATAGCCAAATAAATAGAAAGATTTTACATTATACTCCAAAAAAAATTAAATGTTTTAATCTACATTTAAAAATTTATAATTAATTGCATATACAATTTAAATATATTTTGTATGCTTTAT
>JAUMHP010000082.1:10884233-10899239 GCA_032361065.1 Enteromius trimaculatus | reverse complement strand
TAAGCTGCATAACAATTATGAATTATGTGTTTTTTATTTAAATTTTGTATTATTTTAAATGTGTAAATATTTTAATATTTTGCTATAACTTAATTGTTTCAAGTATGGATTTGAATTAAGTCTCATGTTCTGCTGATATTTTGCTCTCAGTGAAAACTTAAAGCACTTACTGTACTTTGACAAAATATCCCAATTTGCATAGAACAACTCAGAATTACTTAACCTAAATTTGTAATTGTTATAATGATGACAGATTTTAGTTTATGGAAACATGACCTTTTTAATTGTTCAGTCAAAGCATCGCTTTGGAAATAATTAAGCCAGCTGTGCCCTTCATGTCCTCACTTTTAAGGATCAAACACCTATTTTTATATATATATTTATATATATATATTAGTTGTTGTTTTTTTACAGTGTTTGGAGTGCAACAGCTGGAAACACAGCTTTAGGGTGTCTGTGGGTGTGTATGACTGCTCCTTCCTCTTGATTAGCTTTCTGACCGCGGGGCTTTAGTTCTAATCAAGTTCTGTCACATCACTGCAGCCTCACAAACTCTGATAGACAGCAAGTCTTCCCTCTCCATCTCTCTATCTCCAGTTCTTACTTTGTTTCTCCTTTTCTTGCTCTTTCCCATAAGTACTATGTATAACCATCTCCTGCGGCTACCAGTGTGCATCACTTTCCATGAATACAGTATGCTTATTTAGTAAAAGCATCAGAGACACAAATCCCATGTTTTTGTTGTGTGATTTTTTTAAGAAGTATTAGAAATGTTATGTAACAAAATGAACCTAACATAAAGCTATGAGCAAAATGTTGGTGTTGACTATATTCATCAAGCTCAACCACTAAATCCTGTTATCTAAATTATTGTTCGAAAAACATTTTCAGGCTCTTTTTTTTTTTATATGTTTCGGTCCCTATTTATGGATAGCGCCATGTATGTGCTATGCTAGCCAACACATTCCAGAGAACAGAGAAGTAAACGCCTCTGATTGAAGGCCCGCCTCTGATGCCAATGCCTCCATCTCTGTAAAGATTAGGGTGGAGCTTTTTGGCTGAACTACTGTAGAACCAGCATCTGTGGTTTCCCAGTTAGACTGTGGTCCTGGTCCTGCTCTGCTTTTGTGGCTTGTGGTTTTACTGGGAGGCAGCAGTGCTTCAGATAGAGTCATTGGGGTAGTGTTCAATATAACCGACGGACACTGGGAGCTGTGCACTAGAGCCTATAAATCTGCTGACGGACCATTCAAGGCCTGAATCAGTACCTACTGAGATATTTTGGTATAAAAATCAATTCGAATTGTTCAGCACCCAGATGCAGTGATGAATAAATAAAATGACTGAGTCAGAGCTCTTTTATAGTTCATTAGACTATGTTGTGCTCCTTTATATATCAACTTGGTCTCAGATTTTCCTTTGGAGAAATAAAATGAATGAACTGTGGCAAAGGGGTCCTTTAGAGTGACAGCTGCCCCAATATTCCTTGATTTTATTACATCTTAATAAATGTCTGAAGGTGTTGACAAAAAGTGGGGATGCAACTTTAAAATCTTATTAAATGCACATGTGTCATTAAAAAATAACCTTGCTTTGGAGAGAGGAGATATTATTAAGTGTTGCTTTTGATCAAATAAGCTCTTTTTCATCAATAAAAAAATATTTGTCATCTATTTTATAGATTATAATAGATCATAGATTCTGTATAATAATAAGAAAATTAAATTAAAGGTGATAATTGTGTTAAATACATTGTATTATTAATCCCTCATAACATTTAAAACTGAAAATATTTTTATAAAGACCTGTTTTGTCCTATGTCTCAAGAACGACGTTGATGAATGAGTATATATTACAGTAAATCTATAATCTATGAAAAAAGTAAGAAGCCGGTAGTTATGCTCATTTAAATATCAACTTCATTTCAGATTTATTCCCTTTGGAATAACTAAGATTGAATATTTCTAATTTATTATTTTATTAAAAGATGTGTGTCAAAAAATGTCTGAATATTAAATCTGGATATTATGGTAGTTTAAATATCAGCTTTGTTTTTAGAATTATTTTTCTCAACTTCTTTGGATATTTTGGTATTTCTGTATCTTTAGAACGTGGATATTTCTGTAACATTATTTAAAATAAAATAAAATAAATAGATAAATAAATAAATAAAAATTGTTTCAGGTTTTCCTATATAACTTGAATATTTATTTATTTATTAAACAATAATGATTTATTACAGTATATTATTAAACAAAAAGAAAAAAAAGACACATTATCGATATTGACATATTGAGAATATATAGAATATACTATATAGCAAAATGATGGATGGAGAAGCTAAATGCAGCAGTATATCCTACCTGTCTTTGGGAAACAATTGAGAGACAGCTTTTGTGTTTTCTTCCCCTTTAGGTGCTACATGCACATAGATCTAACGATTATATATAATTCAGAACGCTTCAAGAGTTTCAGTTTATTCACTTTGAACAAAAAAACCTGAACTCATTTTCCTTCCCGGCATTCTTCGCTTAAACTTTTTCTTTTTTACCAATGGAGCAGAAGAAGAATCGCAGCTTCAGCTGAAATGTCTTGACAGAAAGATGAAAGACCACGTAACGGCACGTCTCTCTCTCTCTCTCCCCGCTCCACACCGTTGTAATTGATTGTCATGTAGAAAGGTGCATTAGCTGCTTTTTAGGACGTTTGCCTGAAATGAGACGCTGTCGATTTGTGGCGTACAGCTCACAATGGTTTGGTGCTGTTTTGGATGTTAAAATTGAGTGGAAAATGTATAGCACGCACTTATGGAGGTCATCGGAGCATGTATTCACACACACAAACCGAGGCATTTTGGGGATTCCAGGCCTGTCTTCGGGGTGTGTCTTAAGGGAACAGATGAATATTGTATTCATATGACATGTGGCGGAGTTGGGGAGGATTGACTGCGTGTGTGTGTGACAGAAATACAGAACTGGTAGAGAGCGAGAGGAAGAAAGCGAGGTTAAAGACCTTTGAATAATAATACACACACACTCACTCACGCAGAGCTGTAGCGCTGCGTCCTGGGCTGCAGCTTCGAGGGGCGGGTGTGTGGGTGTGTGGCTTGGCTCGGGGCGACTCTTCCCTCCTGTGAAAAAGTGTAAAAGTGTGTTTGTGTGCTGTCAGCGGGTGTAAAGGGTGTGAGTCATCTCTGAATCACTTTATAGAACTGAAGAACCACAGTATAGAGAGAAATATTCAGCAAAACACTCTGATACAGTATGTACTCGGTAAGAGACTGTACATGCTGCGCTGTTTCCCGTCTGTCAGAGCTCAAATTTGTCCTGGACGGTGATCTGAAGATCGTCTAAAGGAATGAAACCACAACAACTCTTCAGAGGCCGCTCGCAAAAACAGGCCAAAGCTGCAGAGTTTTACAGATGGAGGAAGACGTTGGAGCTCGCTATGCTCTTGAACAATTGTTTCACGTCTGCAGGGAGGAGAGCATCTGTTAGGAGACAAACTGACTGGGGAACACCTGGGCTCCTCTGCTGATGCTCTGGATTCAGATCGTTACTCAAGAGTCAGTACCTGAGAGAGATCAGAAACAGGCTTTTAGGCGGTTAATGTGAAAATGGGATTCGTGAGGAGGTGGTGCTGCTCTAGATCCATTAGAAAAAGGGAATGCGGAGTCTGTCTGTAAAGTTGTTGAGTCTGTGATGCTCCAAGTCAGATTTGGTATCACGCTCATAAGAAAGAGAAGTGGCAAATGCAATTCTAATATATTCTGAGTGCAAAATGGAGACTTACACATTCAGTAATGAAAAAAGGCCACAGTGATGTTGTGTGCACTTCAATTATGATGGACTATTTTAAAACATTTAAAAGGATTGAGTTGAAAGAAAGCTTTGAATTCGGTTAGGCGAAGTATACCTTATGAATTGAATAAATTAAAGTAAAAAAGACCTTAAGGTCTAAATGTGGTAGCGCTTGGCAAATAAGCCCTATTAAACCTGATACAACATAACATTAAACATTGATAAATCTCCTGCAAATACACACAAAATAATACTTTCAGCATTTGCTGTCCTTATACAGTCTGTGGCTAAGCATGCTGGGAATATTACATTTTCATCTTTCTTTGCACGCTTAGCAGTTAGCTTGTTAGTTAGAAAGGTTTAGTTCACCCTTATGTCGTTCCAAACCTGTAAGACCTTAGTTCATCTTCAGAACACAAATTAAGATATTTTTATATCTTAATTTTAAAATATATTTTATCTATTATCTTAATTTGTGTTCTGAAGATGACCGAAGGCCTTTTGGGTTTACAAAATGACCAAAAAAAAAAATATATATATATATATATATATATATATTTGTATATCTAACTCAAACAATCACTTGAATTATGATCAGATTTTACAAAGGTTGTGTAACTGTTCTTAGTGTAGTACTTTTCTGTATTTTCTATAATATTCTAAAGACTTACAGAAGCTCTCGAACTGCACAAAGAAGATAAAAGTCAGAAAAGAGATTTCGACATGATCTCAAACATTTCTTGTTAAATTCAGAAAGAGATTAATTTGTGATTTCAGATTTGCCAAGATTATGGAATCATAAATATTTCAGCATGAGTTTATATATCCATATTAACGGTAGCATATGTTGAAGAGTTTGGGGAATTAAGCTGTTAAAAATAGCCTGTAACATTAAACTCGACTTGAATAAAGGCTTCTTTGCTGAAAGAAACTGAAATATCAAGTCATTGAAATGATCTTCACGTTACTAGTACTTCAATGAAACCTAATTAAAAACTCATTTAGGTCTCCTGAAAAAAAAAAAACATCTGAGCTATTAAATTTAGTGAGGGTTCTTGTATGGTTACCACAAGTATATTATTTCCCATGCATTAAATCCTACACTCATCCTTCCATTTCCACTGCAAGGAAAGCGAAGAGATAAGAGGAAATTATAGGGAAGTGGAATTGGAAATGATTCAAGCTCAGGTTGCCATGTGTACATCGCAGGTCAAAGCATTTGCACGCTGTCTCTCTTAGACAAGTGCGTAGAACATGCTGATCTGAAGAACCTGTACTGTAGCCTCAAGAATGTCATATAACCTCAAGAACATAAAGAACTAGTTATAATTTCGCAACCACGGAGAAGAAACCAATCTGGAATAGTGTGTTTATTCTAGAAGACTTTATTTATGAACATTCACTGTTGGTCCAAGAACCTTCAGCCCTTCATCTCTTCTACTCCAGCAGAGGTTTGAGGCCCAGCTCCGAACAGCTGGATGGCTCATTTTGAGTTAGGGGTTTATTTAACTGATGAATTTCTCATCTCCAGAAAGTCCCCTATGGCTTTGAGATTAAGTGATGGCAGAGGAAGGACAATTCAGTGATGGACACACACACACACACTTTTAGAGCCTCATCGCAGGTGGTGTCATGACAGAACGGCAAAAAGCCTGTGTAGGAGTTCACAGCTGATTCATGCGTATTCTTATCCCATCTTTAGCAATCTGTGTTCATGTTTCTTTTTAGGGATGTCACACATTTTTGCAACCATAACTAGGTCTGGATTCACACAGAAAGAATTAGTATTAATTCTGATTTATTGCTTATAATATTTTTGGTTTTGTTTTGTTTTTGGCTGCTCACATTATTAAATGTGGCCAGTATCAGATTTGAGTGTGACCTGATCACAGTCCTGAACGGCAAAAGACCAAATATATGCAAAAGTGGCAAGTAGCATGCTGTCATACAGTACATGGAGGTCAGTGAAGTCAGTGTTTACTTTTCATTTACAGTATATGGTGACATGCTGCGGAAGGCAGCGATTTCATGTGAAGGAAGACAAGGATGGGGAGAAAAGTTATGGAAAAATATATTTTCCCTTCAAGTTTAGCCTGTATAGAGCTGTCACTGTACTACTAATCTTTCCAGCTGACTTCCATACTAACCGACTGATGAAAAAACTACTGGTATGTAGTCTTTGGAGTGACTCCCGTCATCTAGAGTGACAAAAGTTGCATGAATTCTGATAAGACTGTTCAGATTAAGGTTGAATTGCAAAACATATGTAAGTGGCCCAGTGTATATTCTTTTTAGATAAACATGCTATCTTTCCCATCAAGCAGTTTTGTAACATATCACTGTTTTTTTTGAAGCTAGTCACTTATAGCTTTCAAAAGTCTGATTCGTTTCAGTGAATGACAATTACAATTTAATATAATTTAAAAAATCATTTGAAAAGATTAAAAATGTTATTTAAAAAAAAGATTTCCAGCTTCTTCAGATTGCATTAGTATGGTTATCTTGTCTTATTTCTAAATGTGTGAGTAGCTACTGTTACTAAGATTTTTTTAAAGTGTACAGTAGCTTGAGAACAGTTGAACTACTTCAAATGATACATGGTAGCTTTGAAATCAACAGTTTTGAAGTAGTTACCCCATCACTGCTATCTGTGAACCATTCAGTTGCACAAATCACCACAGTAGGCTTAAAACAAATCAGGGAAACACTGTGAGTTTCCCATAAGCCCTTGAGCACTTTGTGGCCTTGAACGGTTGTCACGACAACCCTTTCAGTGGTCACCAAGTCTGCATAATGCACAGCACGGATGCCAGAAATGAGGTGAAAAATGAAGATGAATAGAATATAGAAGGAAGAGCATGACTAAATGACATTACTTAGACTGTGCCTAGGAGAGTTGGGAGGGTTCCGAATATATCAGTGACTCTTTTTACCAGATCGCTTTATCTATCATTCAATGACGGGAAGCCAGGAAGGTGTTTAATATGTGTCATATTTTAAGTGCTCAGGCTAAGCTTTTTTCTTTATATCCTTTTGGCCCATTTTCCAGCATTTTCTCTCTCTCCCTGCATTTTTACTGTGCTACCTGTCAGAGGAGCAGGCTGTGTGCAATGAATAATGCACTGTAACAAAGCGCAGCTATTCTAACACCCCTGTATGACTGAGGGGTTCCAGAGACAGGGGGTCTGTTCAGGACAGAATATATGATCTGTAAATAATCCCACAGATTCGTTAATAAATCCAGTACAGTGATGAATTAATCGCAAGCTGCTTGAGTGTAAGCAGGGGGCACCTTTGCTGTCTGATAACAGTGTGTCTTCACTGCTGCTCTGTGCATCTGCTCATTTAATTGTGCTTTTCTGCATCTTTTTCTCAGTTTTTCCATGTACATTTGAATGGAGATATATTGATGGAAACTGATTGTTTTATATATTTTTAATTTTGTTTCTTTTTTGCATTGGATTACAATTATATTTCCGTTTTTAAAGTAAAACAGAAACCTAATTCTTTAGTAATAGCCTATGATTTTAAAAGGGATTGAGAAAAAATGTAAAGGAAAAACAGTGTCTCTGGAATCCCATTGGCTCCGTTCACACAGCAGCAGAATATGGTTGTCAGTCCTGTATTTAGGATTGACAACAGTATTTTTTTTACCGGTGTGAGTCTTGAAATGTTTCGTTCACACAGCAGCCTTCAGTCGTGTTTAGAATTCTGTTTGTATGAACGCACAACTGGAGTCAAGCCCGTATTCCTTACCAGGAACCATAGCGACAGTGACCGAAGTAATATCAAAGATGACGACGTCCATAAACGGAAAATTGTATCACTTTCTGAGCTTTTAAATTTGAGTGGAGTGAGGAGCATTTGAATCGCGAGGCGCGTGCAGAACACAAAACTGACGGGGGTGTGACTTTGGTGGAAAACTGATGGGATGAAACCTTCAGATCGCACGCAGCATATTTCTCTGTCACCGAAAACTACGGTGGCCGAGAGAGCTCAACTCGCTGCAAACTGAAGAAAACACATGCAAACTGCGAATTCTTACAACGCAACACAGGGAGGCGCTGCAAACAGCACTGACAACAATGGAAATGTTTTAGGGGGACCTCAAAAAGTGACGAACGTATCCAGGACCTGATTATTTGAGAAAGACCAGTGGCTTTTGGTCAGAGCAGAGATGTTGTCGCTGTAATAAAAGGTGAGTTTTTTTGTGTTTATTTTAACAACCTGATCATACGGTCTTTTGGATATTATTAGACTAATCTGACGAGTTACACACTTAACTGTGAAACATTATTTTAATGCTATGTTACCTAGAGTTACTCTCAGATGGGTTTGTCACTTTTTGAGGTCCCCCTGAAACATTTCTGTTGTGGTCCGTGCTATTTGCGGCACGTTTCTGTGTTTGCAGTGCGTTCGTTTGTTTGCAGCGCCTGTGTTGTCAAACTGAGGAAGATGTTTTCTTAAATGTCGTTTTTTTCTGTTTGCGTGTGTTAAAAGAGGAAATATACTACAGTAGCCACAATATTATGAATAATTAGTGCTATTAGCCTATAAAGTCTCTAATTATTTTCGTTTTTGTGCCTCTGTGCACCCTTAAAATTATTAGTTCATTTTCTGTAAAACCAAAAATTCTTTTGTCACAAGCATATTCCTAAGATTAACAAAGACTTCAAGTTCTCTCAGCCTTTATTACCTTCTTTTCTTTTTAAATGACTTAATCCTGTTGCCCACACATCATCATTAACAACATTAACTAAGATAATTGTTCACTTCACCTGTCTGCTACTGTATGTGAATCAGAGTCACGGCCTCAGCAGAAGTTAGTCATCTCATTCTCATCCTCAGCAGTCCCTTCCAGGTTAACTTCAGCCCTCAGATCACCAACTAATGATCTAACAAATGAAGCAGTCGCTCATTAATGAGTCCGATTTTGTTTCTGAACAGTAATGACAGCTACAGTATTGTTATTCTTGCTGTCTTGGCGAATGAGTTTTGGTCCGTCCTGTTAATGAGCTGGATGATGAAAACTGCATTATATTTAATTATTAAAGGGCAGCTAGTGAGATTAAAAAGAGTTCCTGCGACCTTCCTTCTTCCATATGCTATAATAAACACATGCTGTAAGCAAAATATGTAAATCCTGCAGTTATGCACGTTGTGTCGAACAGCAGCTGCTGTGAGACGTGCCGTCGGGCGACAGAATTCTCAAGACTGACAAATGCAGTCCAACAAGTGTGTGGCATTATGGAGAGTGTGTGTCGTCACCTGTTTGATAGTGACAGTTGTGAATGGTGGCGTTTTCGAAACTTTCTAGATCGCTCATTCTTTATTAGTTTATTTCTCAGTATTTATAGTCTTAGTAGCAGCATCTATCCCGTACGAATGACGGTAGCTTTATTATTTTGATTTATGTGCGCATCCTATCGGTTTTCAGAGGCATTACTGTAGACAGTGGAGCAATCATTCTGATTTGATTTAGGGTGGTTTTTATTCTGGACACGGAGCTTTCTAGACTGATATAGATCTCAAAATGGCTGAAGTTCTGGTTTAATTTAAGCAAACTGTTTCTGTCCATCACAAATTCTATTTACATGCACTTTTTTTTTTACGGTTAGGTTTCCTTTCCATCAAATGTGCTTCTCGCGCAAACATATGAAGGATGCGATGTGGCTTAGCTGTCATTTACTGTCAGTTTGATGGATATGCGACATAGTTAGGGCGGAATACAGGGTGTCAGTCATCATGTGTAAGTGTGGCATCCATTGCATTTCTTAGTTGTCACTGATTTTGGGGTAAACAGAGAAGCAGATGCATTTATTAAGACTTTGCGCTGCACGGATATTTGACATGGATAAACCTAATGAGGTTGTGATTCATTATCAAGCACTGCTGCTTTAAAGGAAAAGTTCACACGAAAAGAAACATTTGCTGAAAATGTACTGACCCTAAGGTCATCCAGAGAAATTTAGCATTGCATCACATGCTCACCAATGAATAGATAATCCACAATAACTCCAGTCTATCAATTATCATTAACACACATCTATCCATAGTATTGCTTGAAAAAAGGCTTCTCTTTTGAATCAGATGAGAAATGTGAACAGAAAGCACTGTGCAAGTGATGCAATGCTAAATTTCTTCAATTGCGATGAAGAGACCAAATAACCTATTGTACTGTAGATCTTGGATGGCCTGAGGGTGATTACATTTTCGGGCAACCTTTATTTATAGGGTGAACTATTACTATTTTGAAATCCATTATACAAAAGTGCATAAAAAAACGTAGTATGAGATCTACAGTATATGTATTGTAGTAATGAACAGGGTTATGTTTGTAAATATACAAATATGTACTGTATATGGCAATATTTATTTCTGTGTTAGACAAAGCGATGACTCTGTTATTGCCTAAACAATTAAAAGTGGTCAAGTGAAAGGTTTTTGAAATTAATTAACAGAAAAACCATAAATATTTGTTTCAAATAACCTTGCACTAGTCCACTATTACCGTTTTGATGAGCAATTATTAAATGTTCAGCATGACTCATGGGCTCTCAACAGAAACCAGGTCAATGATTAATTTACCAGTGTCTTCACGCAAGGGGGTGTGGGTAATATTAGATACTTTTACCATTACTTTTGTGATATATAGTAGGGCTGGGCGATTTGGCCTTAAATCAAAATCTCGATTAATTGAACAGTTTAACCCAATTACGATTAATGAGCGATTATTTATTTTATTTTATTTTATTTTTTTGCCCTCATAGTGCACTGACAGTTTTTGTACAGTAAATATGATTACATATTACAAGTGAGAGATTTTTAAATGAAGGTTGCATGACTTATTTTTTAAAATTATTGAAGGAACCACGCACTATCTACTATCTATGATTATTTATTAAACATCAATGTCGAACAACTGAAATTAAACAGTCAAATAAAAACTTGCACTTTTGGAAACAAAGTAAATATTTTTTTAGTTTTCGAAAGAAAGAAAAAATGCGATGACACAGTGTATCTTCTATCCAAAGTTTTAACGAGGTGTTTAAACCTGCCTCGCTCCATTGTAGCCAAGGGAGTCATATCTTTTGCGATGTAATAACAAATAGCGTCAGTTATTTCTTTCCATCTTCTTGAATTCTTCTCATACTGTGTGACATTTGTGAACGCTTGTGTTATTGACATCTGCTTTGCGGGGGCACTTGTTGCTGGGCGCTTGTCAGTCTCTTTTTTGTTGATGTTTTTTGAGCCATGCACTGTTCATATTCAGTAACGTGATTGTGCTCCAAGTGTTGAAACAATTTGTTGGTGTTACCTTTGGGCGTCAAAACTGTTTTTCTAAAGTGTCTACATCTGACTTTATTTTGTTCGATGTCATCCTTACTGAAGCCAAAATGTGTCCAAATGACGGAGACTGTGTCTTTCTTTGGTACAAGCTGCTCTTTTTTCTCTGTTGTCTCAGTGTTTAAGTTCTCCATGCTCGACGGAATAACATAACGGAGCGGGATCACGTGACTCCACACCCGGTAGTGTTTTTAAAGGGAAAGTAATCGAAATAATCGACCTGTAAAAATTTGACCGATTATAGGTTCTGAATGTCGATTTCGATTACTTTTCGATGAATCGCCCAGTCCTAATATAAAGTCATCTTTTACATCCTAAACTCGTCTCTAAATCTTAAATAAATCATGATATGCCATAAAAAATAAAATAAAATCATAAATCTCATAAACTTTGGGATGTTCTAATTTTGCAGATGCAGATAAGAAACGAGCCTAGATTACTGATATTTTCTTGATGTTCCTACAGGTCTGGATGACTGCTTGCAGCAGTATATAAAGAACTTTGAACGGGAGAAGGTAGGAGGTGACCAGCTGCTGAGGATCACCCATCAGGAGCTGGAGGATCTGGGGGTATCCCGCATTGGACACCAGGAGCTGATCCTGGAAGCTGTGGACCTGCTGTGCGCTCTGGTGAGAGTCTTCACGCTCCTTTATGTGCCTGATCCTTCATCTGCTGTTCAACACGCCGTCAGCTGGCGGACACTGAGTCCCCTACTGCACCATGTTGACAAAGATATCGAGATCGTTTTGAGAAAAACAATATCACATTCTAAAAAGACTACAGTTGCTGAAATTGAAAAGAACTCGGTTTACTTTTTTAATAACTTGGACAGGTCTTATTTCACACAATATAAAATATACAATATAAAAAAAATTTAAAAAAGAAAATCCCAAAGAGCAGAAAATGTGAAAATCTAATAACTTAAAATATAAATGATATAAAACATTGAAATAATATGAACAAATATAAAATATAATAAAGTAAAAAGTTGCCTATTTCTTATTTCACATAATATATCATTAGAAAAAGAAAAAATAAATACTTAAATTTAAAAATAGTAATATTTAACTTTTTAAAACAGTATGAATACATTTAAACAAGAAAATAAAAGTAAAAAATGGGTTTATTTGAATAAAAAAGGCAAAACATAAAAATCAACGGCTTAAAATTAACATTAAAACTAAAATAATATGAATAAGTATGTGTTAAAAAATAAGTTAACCGTAAATCAGTTGAAAATATTCATTTTTTTCAAAATCCATTCAAATTAATATTCAATTTCAGTTTGAAAAACATCACTTTACATAGGTGAATTAAATTGCAAATGTCATTTTATGTTCTCTTAAAAGTCAGCCTCAGCTTTACAAGATAATAATATTGCTCTCTTGAGAATGATTTCAACAGATTTGTTCTCAAAATGCCACTCACTCAGTATTTAAATGTGGCTTTTTGCTAGGTGGGTTTGTTCCTGTGGCCTTAATCTGTATCTGCTCTGTGTGCTTGTGTGTGTGTGTGTGTGTGTCTTGACTAATTTGTATTGCTGTGTGATGTTACACGGCTTGAAAATGATTTTCAAAAAGGTACCAAGAGTACAGACAGTGTGGGAGATGGGAAAAGGATTTAAGCTGAAATTTGCTCTGCACCGCTTGAGCCTTTTACATTATCTAGTATTTAATAACTAGCTTTCCATCTAATTCTCTCTCTCTTCCTCTTCCTCTCTGTCGAATCTCTCAGTTGAGGTATTAAAACAATGACTTACCAGCCCACGCTTTCAGAATGTCAGCATCATGACGGGAGGGAACAGACGACAGGATGATGTTTATCGCGTCTCACGTGTCTCTCCTCAACCTGTCCTTTTGCTCTCTTTTTTTTTTTTACTTACACTTGTCTTTCTAAGAGATGTGTTTCTGGTTGTGTTTTCCTGAGACTGAATTTCAGTGCAGAGTTAACGTAAGGTGAACTTTAATGAGTGTGAGGTTTTGTGAGGGACTGTGAACCACTGGCCTGTGCTGCTGACATTTAGGAGAGCGTTAATCATAAATAGATGACTTTGCTGTGCTCTCTATCTGCTCTGAACACTGATCCCAAATCAGAGCTGATGACATTCACGTTACACAGCCCATGTGAATGTCAGCCTGTAGACACGTTCCTATGAAATTAGCCATATTATATGTCGCGGATTTCATATGAATGTCCTTTTCAATTCTAAGAAATCATTCAGAGAAAAAAATTAAGATTTCTTGGAGCACAAAAAGAGATATTTTGTAAAATGTTCCTTCTGCCCTTTTCCATATAGTGAACTGAGAATTCTGTTGTCATTTACTGTTCTTCATGTTATTCCAATCCTGTATGACTTTCTTCTGCAAAAACCAAAGAGGATGTTGGTAACCAGTAGTTTTTTTCTTTTTCTTTTTCAAAGAAAAGCATAAATATTTTTTTTTCACAAAAAAAAAAAGTAAAATATATGGAAGCCTATTGCCGCCACTGAATAAAATTTTTTAAGAAAGGTTATTGCGACTTTTTATCCCACAATTCTAACTTAATTCTGACTTATGTTCTTGCAGTTGTGAGATTTAAAGTAAAAATTGTGAGACATAACGTCAGAATTGTGTGATATAAACTCGAGTTATAAAGTTAGAATTGCGAGTTTGTATCAATAACCTTTTTCTATCGAGAACTATCCTCCAAAATATGCATGAAAGAACAATGCCGTAAACTTTCTTATTCCAAAAAAATACTTGATAACTGTACCCACATGGAAAGAACCTATATGAGGATATATGTGCATACTGTATATGAAACCTATGTGCAGTATATATGCACATATATGATAATATATATGCTGCAGTACATTACATATAATATAGGAAAACGGACAATTTTTCATATGTCACATACTGTATATTAAAAACCTATATTAAAACATAATCCGTGTGGGTAAACAAGCATCCTGTGGCATTGTATTAATTCACTAGGCGCTCGTTTCGCAAACAGTTAGGTGTCTTTGAATCCTTCGCAGACCCAAACTCACACATCTATTGACGGAATCCAGAGAACTGTTGAGTCTTTATTGTTTGACAGCATATTGACCTCAGAGACACAGAGCGGCCCACTCTCTCTTTTTTCCGCATCTCTAAACTCTCAAACGCTGTCGTTCTCTCACTTATTTGTTTATCTCGCTCTACCCCTCCATATTGCTTTATCTTTCTGTCATTGTGGTGTGCGTTATCTGCTGCATTCATGCAGAGAGCTTCTAAACAGATTAGCACGGAGGATTCTGAGCGTCGAAGCCCCCCCACATCGCCTGCTCCCCTCGTCTCCCTCCACTCACACGCTGATTAATGTGTCTTTTGTGAGTCTGTGTGTGTTGGACAAACCTGTTCTAGTGTTCCAGGTGTGTGTTTATTACCTGTACCGGTACTTTGTGAGTGAGTGTGTGGGATTTGTTCTTCAGACAAGATGGAGCACATTACTCTCATCGATCTCCTACTGATGTTGGAGGAGATACTGAAATTGAGGCACACTTAACACACACGAAAACAAGTTTGTTTCTGTCATGGTGCACATTCTATTGACTTCTATTGTTTTATGCTGAATTAAGGATACATTCAGCCCCTAAACAGCCCTCACAGATACCTTTCACCATACAGTATGTTTTAAATAAGATGCTTGTGTGCTTATTAAGCCAGTAACATATTTTGTGAGCAATTCTTAATTGTACTGTGTATATTTATTTAGTGTATATAAATACAAATACACGCATGTGTTTATTTAATGAAAATATGTTATGTTTATATATTAAATATATTTAGATATAATATGAAATATAAGAAAATAAATATATAAATGCATTTACATG
>JAUMHP010000082.1:10871011-10881869 GCA_032361065.1 Enteromius trimaculatus | reverse complement strand
TTTATTTTATTTTATTTTATTTTATTTTATTTTATTTTATTATTTTATTTTATTTTATTTTATTTTATTTCAATGCCAATTTGCATTTATTTTATTTTATCTAATTACAAATAAACAATTTAAGTGTATTTTTAAATTAATATAAAATTAACTGAAAACAATATATTCTTTAGGCAAGTGACATTCAGAACAATTTTTCCTTTACTATTTTTACTTGCACAGTTTGCACAATTACAAATGTACAATTTCTGCCACGCCAATAAAGCACAATAAAATTGAAACTGAAAAGAGAAAGAGGAGAATTGTAAATGTAAAATGGAGACAGAACAGCAGGGAAACGAAAAGCAATTCTGATTGAGTCATTCCTGCAATTGTTTGCCAAGCACTTTTGTCAATAAAACACTTCATTGTCTTTATCTCTGTTTGACAGAACTACGGGCTGGAGACTGAAAACTTGAAAACTCTTTCTCATAAGCTCAATGCCTCTGCCAAAAACCTGCAGAACTTCATCACGGGCCGCAGACGCAGCGGCCATTACGACGGCCGGACGACCCGCAAGCTGCCCAACGATTTCCTCACATCTGTGGTGGACCTCATCGCTGCTGCTAAGAGCCTTCTGGCCTGGCTGGATAGGTTAGTCCTGCTAAGAGCCGCATGCACACCAAATCAATACATGATTTAATACATACTTAACATAAATAAAGACATATTCGCTATAACTGAATTCAAATTCGACACTTACTTGTTGGAGTGCAGCCAAATACAGCGCCTTCATGCTTAGAATTTGACTCAGTATAGAAAAGGTTGTTTGATATCAAAATAAAGATTTGAAGTGTTATCTTAAAGGTTAAGAGTGGGCTTATTCTGAGCTTCAGTCTTGTCATCTTTCGTTGTTGATACTCAGATGAATGCTGTTGTGATGTGAGCGATTGACTGAGATTTCTGGTGACTTAATAGTGACAGCTAACTAGACTAGCTAGGTTAATAAGCGATTAATCTGATATTTATATATTTAAGTAATTAGATCTTTCACTTGAATACTACAAATGTTTGGGGTTGTGATAATTTTTTTTTTACATTTTAATGTTGTAAGGTTTCTGTTTCAAATAAGTAAAATAAAAATTCATCTATTTGCCAACAAATCTGGAAAAATAATTCATACTGTTTCCCACAAATGTATTAAGCAGCACAACTGATTTCAGCGTTCATAGTAATTAGAAATGTTTCTTGAGCAGCAAATCAGCATATTAATGCTGAAAATTCAGCTTTGCATCACAGGAATAAATGGCATTTTAAAATATATTCAAATAGAAAATTATTTATTATTTTATATTATAATTTTTTTATCAAATAAACGCAACCTTGATGAACATGAGAATATTTTCAAGAACAAAAAGTCATACTGACCAGTTTTTATTTTATTCTTGGTTTTTATGGATTAGTATGGATTTAAGCTGTATTACTGACCCCAGACTGGCTGTACTCCAGTAATTTTTGAGAGTTTTAGTCTTGGTTTTTATGGATCAGCATGAATTAAAGATGTATTCCTGCATCAGCATCCTTTGTTGTTCCTTCCCAGGCCGCTGATTTTGGGCTTAGGTTCAGAGATTCGTCTGTGATTGCTGGAGTGTTATTCCAGGAACGGCAGAGGGTGTTGATCCAGGAACATTTCCTGTTTGTGTAAAATCATGTCATGCACAAGGTCTTCCCTCCAGTCCAGGGATGGCACTGAGAATTAGAGTGACACTGGGTGTGGCAGGCTGGGCAGAAATAACAGACTTGGGGTCTCTTGTGTTGTGTGTGCGAGGTCAGCTTTTGTCTGCTCAAATTCAGTCATGTTGATTTGTGTTCCTCCCCTCAGCAATCAGGTACAAGTACGAGTGAAGAGGTCTTACTGTATATAACACAGACTCTTTTTCTCTCTCTAACCCAGCTTCTTTTGGTTAAGGTTTTAACCACATGGCTTCTGTTCATTCACGGTTGTCTTTAGATTGTGATTTCTTTATGATGTATTGATCAGCAATGTTTCAGAGAACGCAAAGGAAAGTGAGAAATTGTACATTTTGTTTCCAGCAGTTGTAATTTTACTTACAGACAGGTCCACATGAAACCTTGGTGCTTTTTGTGGGGTAAAAACTGCAGGAATGCACTGAAAATTTCATATTCATTGATTCTCTATGTCAGTGGATCTCAAGCTTTTTGACTCAAAATCTATTGATCTCATATTAAAAGAAGCTTGAGTGTCAATATAGATAGATGAATTTACATCTATTTTGTTTTATCAAATTATATTAAATTCTTGCTATTTATAACATATAAATCATAACTCTTAATTGCTGAGATTTGGCATAGTAAAATGTGTTAAACAAAGCCGAGAGTTCACAAATTTGGTGTGGTTGTACTGCGTCACTTCACATTTGCTGGAAATTTCTCCAGCTCTCATTGCAAATTAATCATTTCCAGTCACTTTGTTGCAGCAAATCACTGTCAGTATTAAACAGCTCATGAGACACTTAAGCCATAGGCTCTAGTGCTGCAGTATTTCGACTTTTTCATCTCGAAATGAAGGTAAATCAAGAGAGTGGTTTGTGCTGAATGATCCATTTGGCACCCAGCTGCTTGATTCGGTCCAACTCCCCCTGGTACTGAGCCTGGCTTAAAGCTCTGGACTGGGACAGCACTGCACAGTAGGACCTTTTCCATCAGACGGCATTTGATATCCTCTCAGCTTCACCCTGCTGAGAACGCCATCTCTCTATTGCTGTGCCCAGGCACCCGCCACCTCGCTCTCTGATCCTGAAGCTGAGAGCCGTCCATATCACAGTTCACATTGGCCCAGTCTGGATTGGGATCAAGCTGAGAGGACTTATCCACATCAGCTTGCTGACTAAGGTGAACTTGTAACCAGTCAGTGTTTGGGTTTGGGGGGGGGTTTCAGCGTTTCAATGTCCGTAATCAGGAACGTACGCTGTAGGAACAAGGCCACCAGTTGGGAGGGGTGCCTTGTTCCCCTCGTTCATTAATGCTGGCCTAATTACACTCCCCGGTCTCTCTTCTCTGCCAAAAGAGTCCCCAGTAGAGCTGTCGTCTCCCCTGCAGACATAGTAGAAGAACAGAAGAAACTCTGAGAGAGAGGGAGGAATGGAGTTACACTAACACAGGTGAATGGATCTGAAGCCAAGAGACATTATGACTGACTTGAGAGTCCCGGTCCCTTAAGTGTTATTGGTTGACATCCATCCAGCCTGACACCGACTCTCCTCTGCCATTTGCCAAGTAGGTGATCATCATTTTAATGGTCTCTGGCTGCTTCAGTTTGGTTTGTAGTGGGCTTTCCCTCAATTTCATTCACTGTGGGCGGGGCTCCTGGTGGGAGGGGCTTATTGGAATGCAAAGGCATAATACAGTAGATCATAGTCAGAGCACAAGCCATACTGACTGTTGATAATTCAGGCGACTAAACATCCACGTCTTTTTTTCTCTATTTGAAATGAAAAAAAAAACGTTCAACCTCCAGGTGTACTGAACACACTGTGCTTATATTTCTCAAAGCCTCATTTGTTCCATTGGCATCTACTCTAACTAAGCCCTAAGTTTTTGTCTTTAATTCAGCTCGGCTTAAAATAAACAGATTAATTTAAATGGTAGTAAATTAATGTATTAGATAACCTCATATTTCATGAATAGTGCACTAGTCGCCGATAGTTTATCTTGTAAATTAATGGTGTGATTATTGTTTATTAGATGAAGGTTCTTAACTCTTTCTTGAAGCTCATACTATAGATCATGGCGCTAGTGACACCAAATTTGTGGGTTTGATTCCTAGGGAGTTTTGAACTGCATAAAAGCGTATGTTGAATGCAATGCAAGTCGCTTTAGATAAAAGCATCTTTCAGATGCATAAATGTAAATTCCCTGACATTAATAGTGCTAATGCATTTTCATTGATTTGTTCCGATGGGAGCGGAAAGTGTTCTGATTCTCTCTCTGAGTGTAAAAGGATCTTTGAAACGAAGATAGACAGCAGCACATATGCAATTACAAGCACACACCAGCTCTCAGACTCTCACGCATTGATTGAAAAACTGGAGCAGGGTGAGGTGAAACTTTAAGGCCTGGCCATTTGGAGATGGTAGTGGTCTTTTTACCCAACTGACGGATTTCCTGTCAGCCTGGAGCCGTCGTGTCCAGATGGCGGCATGTGCTCAAATGCTTCAAAAAGAGCAAAGGTTGAATGTAATGAAGTCTACTCAGTCCTGGAGAGAATTGAGTGAGCTGCATAGATTTAAGCGTCTCTCTGTACTCGGATGACTTGGTTTTGAACGTTATCTTTTCTCTCATATTTAGTCTTTTCTATCCCTCCCGTTCTTGTTCTCCATCCCCTCAGGTTTTTTTTCCAGACATTTCTCGTGAAGTCTTTGACCACTGCGTCCATGCTTGCTGACAGGTGTCCTTGAAACAAGGTCAAATGCTGTCTGCTTATTTGTTTACCGCGAACTGATATTTGGGAGTCAAGTGAAGCCGCTGACATTTAGGAGCTGAGTTTTGAAGGGGGATTTGGTATTCGCCGAGAGCTGCATCCCAAATCCTGTTTAGGAAAGCGAGTTTAGTGTGTTCGGGTGGTGTAAGAGTGCTTGTGAGGTCTTTGAATGAATGTTTTTTAGCCCAGCGGTGAAAGATTGTTAGAGTTTCTTAAATTGTGAGGGGCTTCTGGGCGTGCGTCAGCTGGTGTTCCCAGCGGTCTTAGAGGAATATTTAGAGACAGGATGGAAACGATGAACCAATGTTCCTACAGCCCTGTATATATAGCACACAGCCTCAATACACACGACCCACATTCACTTCGTCACTCACAGGAAGAGAGAAACTGGGTCTGGAGTACATTGACGGTCAATAGGGATAACATATACACATCTACAATTTGCAAACACATTTGAACTGTCCATCTTGTGGGTCTGGCTATAAGAATAATCTAATGGTTAATTTCAGGTGTTACTTCTTTTGCAGGTCGCCATTTGCTGCCGTAACAGATTATTCCGTGACCAGGAACAACGTGATTCAGCTGTGCCTGGAACTTACTACCATAGTACAGCAGGTAACGGCGTTCACCAACCAAACCAACTAGAGCAACACTTTGACAGTCTTGAATGAGGTGTAACATACACACTGAAATGGACACTTATGATTGAAAAAAAGAGTCTAATTCAATTAAATATTTTATTTAGGTCTTATATTGCTCTACTCTAGGCATGGAGATGGACTTTTAGAGTAGATTTAGCTGACGTCGAGTTAAAGGAATAGTTCACCCAAAAAATGTGACAGTTTTGTCATCATTTACTCATGTCGTTCCAAACCTGTATGAACATAAAAAAAGATATATTTCGAAGAATGCTGGTTTTCAAACAATTGATGTTTCCCACTCAGTGGAAGTCAGTGGGGACCAACAACAGTTTTGATTTTGTTCAAAATGTATTTTGTATCCATAGACATTTATACAGGTTTAGGAGGACATGGGGATGAGTAAATAAGGACACAATTGTCCTTAGAATTGTGTTTATGTTTCCAAAATTACAATTGTATTATTTTTTATTATTGTTACAAATTGGTAAATTACAGTACTTAAATTATATGGAAATCTTTCATTAACACTTATATACAGGTTTTTTAAATATTTGCCTTCATATTAAAATCTAATGCAATCTAATGTAATAATCTAAAGTTATTTTTTCATTAATCAAATAGTTTCATGCCTGTCTCTTACTATAAAATTTGAGTTTGTGATTTTTTGATTGTGAATGCAATTTAATACAAATACACTACTGTTTCTGGCAATTGTTTTTATTTATAAATAAAAATATACAATTTAAATACTTAATATCTTATACTGACCAAGCCTGCATTTATTTAACAAAAAACAATATAATAGTAATATTGTGAAATATGAATATATTACAATTTACAATAACGGTTTTATCAATTTAATACATTTTTAACAGAATTTTCACAATGTCACATTATACTTTAGACAAAAAATCTTACAGACTCAGAATTTAATCTAAGGAATATTTTTAATCAGCTGACAGCAAGACAACAGTGTTCTTGGCCATTATACATTTGAATGTAAATTAAATTTCTGATGCATATTTTATAACAAAAAATTACTAAGTGCATGTGTGAAATGTTATTTAAACCTCTTTCTCACACATCTGCTATTCCCATATTCTTTCACATAAAAAAAAAAAGCCTTTTAGAAAGTTTGAAAGGTTTTAGAATGCACTCTGAGGATGTCATGAACTACATCTCATTTGCTACAGACAGTGGCAGTGTGCATCGTGGGTAATGTAGTCTTGTAGAACAGAACTGGAACTGAGAAAATGATCAGTGTGAAATAACCATGTCAGACAAAGAGAAATATGAGAAATGAGAAGGATTCAAGGCCCCTGTAGTGATGTGCATGTGTGTTAGTGTGTACTGTATGTGTTTGTGTACCCAGCTGATTATTTCTGGTAGGGTCAGAAGATCATGGCCAGCAAGAGCAGCATTAAATGGATGAGTCTGTCACAGCCAGCTCAGCCTGAACGCTGCACACAATCTCTCTCTTAATCCAGGACAGATTACAGCGTTGAAGCCAGAGATCTGGGTCTAATCTTAACTAATGCAACTAGTATTGAGTGCTCAGGACTAGCGGGAGCCCTTTCCCTAAGTCTGCCCCTGAGAGATTAGGCCAAAATGGAACGGATTCCTCTCTCGCCTATTTTGCAGGTGTGTTTTTAGCTGTTTTCTACCCAAGCCGGTAATTAACTGATCCAAGATAATCCAAACTGGTTTATCTGACCAGATGGACCACCAGCTGGTTGGGACCTGACTGAGTTGGTAGACAATCTTGTACCAGCCTAGCATGTTCCAAAAACCTGCTTGACCATCTGATTTCTTCGCCAGGGCGCTTGACCAAGATGGTCGCTTGTATTCTATCATTGGCCACAAACATCTAAACAAAAGCTTTGATGTCCCATTTCTATACTATTGCATTGAAACTAATGGATGAGCGCCGTCTGGTGGCATCACTATCACCTCTATCTTTAGTTTGGGTGTGTTTGTCTCTCTCATTGTCTGGCTCTGTGTGGTGTTTACTTATCATTTAAAGTAATATCGCATCCAAAAATGAAAATCTCTCATTAATTTGCTCCTCATGTTGTTCCAAATGTACTTTCTTTTGTGAAACCCAGCTGTTCTTAATTAAGTTAAAGTTAACAAGGTTTGTGGCTGTTCCAAGCTAAAAAATAATAAAAACAAACAACAGCAAAAAAACACCACAGCCGTGTGCATATGACTTGTGCACATACAGTATATTCCAAGTGTCCAAACCAATACTAAAGGTTTGTGTTAAACAGACCAAATTTTAAAGGGATAGTTCACCCAAAAATTAAAAAACAAAACCTTTGTAACCTTTGGAAAAAAACTCACCAAGGCTGCATTTATTTGATCAACAATACAGTAAAATAGTAACATTGTGAAGTATCATTACATTTCAAAGAAAATAGCTAAAACCATTTTTATGTTTTATTGTGATATTAAAGCTTGACGTCTCCAGTCCCTTGTCCATTTTCTTTAAAACTCTTCTTTTGTGTGAAAAACAAAGTAATTTGGATTTGGAGCAACGAGAGTGAATAAATTATGACAGTATTTCGTTTTTTGTGTTGACTTTAAACACCATACTGTGGCATGAGAATGCATGTGTCTTATGTGCGCCTCCAGTCACACTGGTGTCCTGCGTGATGATCCATGGCTTGAGTGACAGCACTGGAGAATAGGTACAGAGATGCTCAGAAGGGAAGTGAATCAATGCAGATTTATTTGCTGGGAACACTCTTTTCTTCGCTCTCTCTCAAGGCTTTGGCTGTGCGAGTGTCTCAGGTGTGAGGGCTGGTTATTACTTTATTGTGATGAAAGAGAAGAGGTGCAGGTGAGAGCACCAAAGACGATGGCAGAAAATAAGCCCTCTCGGTAAGATGCTGCAGAAACGGAGACATATGGGTTCAACGAGCAAAGAAAAAGAGAATCATGTCCTCCTGCTGGGCATTGTTAGGTTTGGGGGTCAGTGATGGATGCAGGAAGCAGAGTAGGTGTTGCCATGGTGATGGCTGATGGCCAGAGATCAGTTTCTTCAGTACATCTTTAATATTTCAGAAATTCTTCATTTATCTGTTTACATGAAACAAGGGTTTATAATCTTGTTTGTCTGTCCTTGGAACACATGTCCTCACAGTGTCGCACTTTTTTAAATGATAAAGCCATTTGCTTCATGAATAGAAAGCTATAGCTTATTCTTGGTTGATGTATATGATGCATTGGTGAAATATTACAGGACTGTTGAGGATATTAAATGACTTACTTGGCTTCCACAAGAAAAAAACTGCTTCACAACAGCACTACATTATGCCTTATTCAGTAAAAATATCAAATGTCAGTTCCATTATGATCAACTACTAAACTGCTGCACATTGCATTGTGCCTTCAGCCAAAGATTGTGTTCCTCGTATGATTAAAATAAAATGATTTTATTGATTTACTAGCTCTGTATCAATTACATTGATTAAGTCTTTTATTTATGTGTTACGTATTTAAAATATTGTTTTGCATATATGTCTTGCAAAAGTATTCATACCCTATTTTTTTACGTTAAACTTTTTAAAATTACTTTACAGTCTACACGCCAATATGCCATATTGGGAAAGTAGAAAAGAGGTTTTTAACATCTTTGTAAATGGACAGTTGAAATTAAGCTCATATTGCTTGTTGATGACACTACACTTTGAGTAAAGTTAACCTGTGGCAAATTCAATTTAGTATGATTTGGAAAGATAATACATATCAAAACAAAAACCAAACCCTGAGGTCGAAAGAACTGCCTGTATAGCTCAGAAACAGGTTTGCATCAAGCCACACATCTGTGGAAGAGTTCAGAAAAAGGGTTCATTGAAGGGTCACAGAAGCATGTTGTTGACCGTGCAGGAACGAGGCAGAGACGTGAGCATAGCGTGAAACATATACTTTACTGAAAACTCTGTTTAAACACGGAAGACATGCAGACATGCAACTTAACATAACCTTGCCGAAACCACAATACAGGACAGAATACAACAGGCTTTTAAACTCATGTAGTCCCTGTGACCCTTAATGGAATTAGTTGAACTCTTCCTCAAGCTGCTCAACTCGGAAGAGAAGGGCTTTGGTTAGTGTGGTGACCAAGAACCTGATGGTCACTCTAGTGTGTGAAGACAGGAGAAATCTACAGAAGGACAAACATCACTGCAACACGTTTCAGATTCCTTCACATTTGTCTGCTCGTATTGTATATCTCAAATTGTATGACACCTGCACAAACACAGTCACTCTGCAGGTTTGCTATTTCTCCATGAACTTTCACAGCAGTTCCGGCCCCCAGCGGGAACCTTATGAGCTCCTTGAAATGTCTCCATCAGAGCCTGAATGTTAAATTGAGCCCGGGGCTCTCCTCTGTTCAACCTTCCTATATTAGATCAGCATCTGAGAGAGAAAAAGAGAGAGAGACATTTCTGAACACAGTGACCCAGCTGTTTGGTAGATTATCCCATCTGCAGAGATACTTTGCTCAGTAAATGTTTTCTCAAGCGCTCTGTGTGGGTGAGTGTGTATGTGAGAGACCTAAACTGTTTAAAATGGCAGTAATATCTTACTCTTTCCTCTTCGCAGGACTGCACCGTCTATGAAACCGAAAATAAGATCCTCCATGTGGTAAGTGTTTCTTTTCTGGTTTACGCTGCAATATGAGGCTGATAATGAGCTCTAATGTTTCTCCTGTGAGCTCTGCCCCCATTTCTTCATTTACAGGAAGTACTGTGAGGATGCTCATACACTCGTGCTGCCTGTTACTTCAGTGTGGTAGACAAAATTTAAACTCCTGACTGATTTTATGACCGCACAGTGACACTATAAATGTTCATTTTCAATGAACCATTTACTAAACAGATACTTTGGAGTCATTATTCAGTGGTGCCTGCATTTGTGGCCCCAAAGAATCTTCCTTGATATTTTTTATAGTAAAAATAAATCTATTTTTAGATTGCACTTTACACCGACACAAGTTAGTTGTAAATTAAGGCTTCAGTTACTGTAAGTGCTATCCATCTAATAGTTTTTCCCCCAGACAAGGACCATTTTAAGACCATTAAATCTCTAATATGATATAATATAACTCTTTACAACCAGCTCTTTTTCCCCAGACAAGAACCAATTTATTATTATATTATATTTAGTGCTGTCAAATGATTAATCGCGATTAATCACATCCAAAATGAAAGTTGTTGTGTACATAATATATGCGTGTGCACTGTTTATATTTATAATGTATATATATAATATTATTATATATAATGTTATATAATATAATATTATAATAAAATACATTTGTTGCTGTAAAGTCCTCAGGTTACCATTTTGTGAACATGTATTTCACTAGTTCCAGCCCTAAGGGTGAAGTTCCCTTTGCAGTCACATGAGAGTCACAGCTAGGCTCTTTGTGAGATGCACACTCGCACACTGCAGTGTGTGTGGCAGGTCCTGTTGTCGCCACAGACTGCTGGGCTGGGCACAGCTGTCATTCTCACTGAGTCCCACAGCTATAAATACCTACACATTGCGCCTGCTAGCAGCCGATTTCATTCCCCAGCACCACCCCACCTCAGCTACTGACTGTAGGAGGAGAAACAAACACACCAATGACACCAGATGAAAGCAGAAGCAGAGAGAGAGAGATGAAACCATAAAACAAAGTCAGTTAAAGTGCTACACAAACCTAAAAAGCAAATACCAATCGCAG
>JAUMHP010000082.1:10825242-10838629 GCA_032361065.1 Enteromius trimaculatus | reverse complement strand
CCCGTCCGTCCGTCCCTCTCCGTCTGTCAGATGTCTTTGGGATTCTGGGGAAAGCAGGCATTTTGTGTGGTTGTTTTGTAGTTCATTTTGACGCAGTGACTTAGCCAAACTGCTATCCCAGAATCCCATCCATGTTAGACGGAGTTCTCTGTCTGGTGTGGGAGGTGGGTTTTTGCCAAACTCTGAACCCTGCTTCTCTGTGTTGGGTTAATCTGGTTTAGTCTTCACCTGGTCCCATTGGGTCTTCCCATGGTTGGATCAGTCAGTCCGTGCCTATGCTGCGAACCCCTCCTCCAATCCCAGGCTGTTACACTGTGCTTATTATTTTGGGGCATAGCCTCCAGTTGCATTGTGGGCATTATTAACAGTTGTTCAATAGAAAATGACCAAATTATTATGACCCATTTAAAACAAATAATGACCATCTTACACTAGTTAATGACCAATTTACACCAGCTAATGACCATCTTAGACTAGCATAATAGCAGCCAATGACTAGCTTATGCCATCTTAGACAAGCTAATCATCACACTGACTACCTAGTACCAATTTAGACCCGCTAATATCCTCGTTGACCAGCTAATAAAAAGTAATGACTGTTGTTTAGACCGCCTAATAACCAGTTTAGACCAGCTTTTGACTATTTTAGACCTGATAATCACAGTGTTGACCAGACCAGTTAAGATGTGCTAACATCTTAGAACAGATAATCACAATCTCGACCAGTTAATAATCAAATGACCATTGGTAAGGTCAAACTTTTTTCTGAATCCTGCTTGCTTGTGTGGGTCAACCTGGTTTAAGCTACACTTGGTGCTGTTTTTTTTTTTTTTCCTGTGGTTGGATCCGTCGGTCCCCCCCTCCCCTCTCACCCTTCCCGGGCTGCTGCGCTGTGCTTATTATGTTGGGGCAGAGCCTCCCATTGCATTGGGAGGGTATTATAAACACCCCTTATCACTCAGACTTGAATGAAACAAGGTTAATTGAGGGCACGAAGCTCCACAGTGCCAGAGGACTCCAGTCAAGTCTGAGCATGCTATGTGTGTTTGCGTGTATGTCCCTCTGCTCATCTAGGTTGAGTCCACATCGCTTCACGTCTACGCTAACCGCCTGTGGCGTGCTTTGACTATGACATCCTAAACACTGTATGAAGGAGACTGTATGAGTAATGCCCACCCTCCACTGCTCTCTTTCTTCACTCCCATAGGACAGGGAGGGCGAGGTAGCACTGATTGACAAGCTGCTGGCCAATCCTAAGCTCACGTTCTCAGAGTTCCAGGAATGGAAGAAAGTTTACATGGAGCTGTTTTCGCCAGAGCCTCAGCGGGATCGTCAGCCAAGCCCCGCCTCCGAGCCCAGCCCTGCCGCCACACCCGAACCCGCCCCTCGCACACCCTCCCTCTCTCACACACACTCCTACATCGAGACTCACGTCTGACGCACACAAACGCACGCTTCGATCACTCTACACGAAAATGCCACCACATTATTTGAAGTTGTCGTCGCTCACAACCAACGGACACAGTCTCACTTCCATGGACCTTAGGCTGGAAGTTCAAGCTAAAATGAGGGTTGAATTGGTGTTTGTGGACTGTCTGAATTTTATTTACGAGGCTGTGAGGAATATTTATGTGCAGAATTAACATTTAGGGATATAAAAATTCATTGATGCGCGTTCAAGATTTGTTTTTCAGTAAGTTCAATTATTTAATAATCAATATAAGATTAACCAAGAGGGCATCTCAGATTACATGCACAGGGTGCACTTTAAGTAAATATGTCAAGTTTGACTTATATTATTCATATTTGTTTCTATCCATTAAAGAAATGCAAGATAATATTTGTAATTTTCTTGCTCAGTAATGAAAGGTAGTGTTTATGTTTTATGATATTCAGAGAACATATTTGCAATCACTAATTATCTGCCATATTTTCTAGGGATCACAGTATATTAGTGTCTTAAAAATTATAGCCATGTTTTTTTTGTAATTTTAAGCTTTCATTTTAATTAAAAAAAATATTATGCAATATTTGATATATCAGCCAATATTTTATATTTAATTGTGCATGCGCTTCTGTTTTTACATTTGGATTACCTGTCATCTAACACTAACTTAAAACTTATGTTTGAAAAGTATTATTATCTAGATGAATATCCATTTTTTTCATACTGTGCATTATAATGTTGTGATGCCTAAATTGCTTAGCATTTTAAAGTACACTATTTATTGCTTTATTATTTTAAATGTATTTAGACGAAATTGGAGGATTTTGGGCATAGAAATCGCCACAATTTTGTGATTTTTTTCATTTCATCCTATAAAGTTAAATTTTTCCAATACTTCAACCTACTAAAGATACTGTACTTTTATGCCTCACAGTCTCGTTTTAATTGATGTCAAATATGATACAGCATCTTCCCTGAATAAGGTCCATAAACACAAATTCTTCTCACGTTTGCTTGTACTTCCACATTCTTACAGCAATCGCAGACTCGGTCTACATGTGCTTTTTAAATACTTGAAAAACATTGTTTACGCAGGCACAGATAGCTGTACAAACAAAGCTCTCTCAATGGCTCGACCTGCAACCCACAAGCTTCAGAGTATGCCACTTCTGTACATGTGGTTGCCATGGTTACCAGTCCTCCAAAGCGCCACAGACAAGGAGAGACTATGCCGTCGCACCGAGAACAAACCTGGCCAAACCACTTCTAGACAGGAAGCTGAGATAGAACCAGAGCACTTGAACTTGAAAATGGAAGCTACGGACTGGACTCTGAGAGGAAATGCACACCTGAGGCGCCGTTCGAACTCTAAACACACCGACTGGCACACTGTACCTGTGTTTGTCTGTCTTTTGAAGCAAATCAATCAGTGGACGCACAGACGGTCATCACACAAGTTGTCTGCCATGTTTAAATGCTACTTTAGCATACTATATACTCTACTGTATCATACTATATATTTATGATCTGCTGTTATACATCGGCTGGCCCCGACTTATAGCACTTGTACATTCGTTTGGAAGTTGTGTGCGTGTGCATGGACATGGAGCACAATCTCTGTAGAGTGTTTGGGTGTACCAAGAAAAGGCCTTTAAAGGAATATCCTCGGTTCAAAATCAGATCAGTTCTGTTGACAGCACTTTGGCTCGGTGCCAGTTTCCACAGTCAGTCATTTGGCTCCAAAGTAATTCTTTTAAAATGAAAGTCTATTGGGCAAGGCGATTTACAGGCATTCAAGTGCTGCTTGTATTTGTGTAAAAAATCCTTGAGACTTTTTATATTGCGATATTACATTGTACAGTACATTGAAATGTTGCAATGCCTAAATTAAATTCACTGTTTGCAAATAAACAGCTAATTTTAATTGCGATTTATTTAGAATATTTTTCTATTTATTTACAGCAGAGTAGATTTTTTATATTTTGTCAGTTATTGACCCTTACAGATATAATTATTGGCTTATCAGAGTCGGCCACTTACCAGTGCATCTCCAATTAAAATCATTATGATTATCATGCGTAATGTTTAAATCCAAAGTATCTATACGTTTTTTTATGTTAATCAATTAAAACAAGGCTGTAAGGGATACGATTGCAGTATGTTTAATAGGTTGCAGTGTTGGTAATTCAGCTTTGTTCAGCATTAAAATTAAACTTTTGGATGAACTGAGATCAAAAAATCATAAAATTGTGGCTGATGCAATACGCCGATTATTTTTTTTTATACCCAAAATTGTCAACTAAGATGACAAATGTCATCCATTTTTGTCTAAATGCATTTAAAAAAAAAGGGAACACTAAAAACTGAATGTTGTACTATAAAATGCTACAGTTGAATTTAGGCATCACAGAATTATAATGTACAGTATGAAATTTGTTTTTAAATTATTAGATAATAGTTTTTTAAAAAAAAAACATTTTAAGCGAGCGTTAGATGATATTTAT
This sequence comes from Enteromius trimaculatus, assembly GCA_032361065.1. NCBI lineage: Eukaryota > Metazoa > Chordata > Actinopteri > Cypriniformes > Cyprinidae > Enteromius > Enteromius trimaculatus. The sequence goes on along the minus strand of JAUMHP010000082.1, from coordinate 10,834,678 downwards.
GTTGTAAGCATATTTTTCTCCATACGTTGTGGTCCAGTCCCTAATAGAAACGAGTCAAATATTTGACTGTGGTAACTGACAGAATGCTAAAATTTGATGTAGATAGCACTCATCTTGTATTGAACCTGGAATATTTCTGTGCCTGTGTCGTGAATACTTCTCCACAGAGCGTAACGCCTTGCCAAACTCAACCTCTGATAACGGATGAGCATTCAGTGAAGTGTGTGGGCTTTGATTGGTAGAAAATTGCACAGGCTCCATTATCCAGAAGCAGCATTATCTCTGTAACTTGAGTCAAATTATGAAAGTTCTCTCTTCACTACGGTTTCCTGATACATGAGGTGAAAATGAGAGTTCATAATAAAAAAAACAGACTTACACGTGATGTTCCTAGCTCAACAATTTACATCCTTGAGTGAGAAGGGATGGCACTTACAAGTGATTGTGTGTCCGTGCACAAGGTGTACCATTCATTTTTAATGCTTAATCTCAAAGAAATTTTTATGGACTTTTGTGTTCAATTCACCAATTTTAGGAGAACTTAAAGGACAGTGTTGTTTCAGTATTGTATACCTCTGTTTGGATTAAAATTTTTGGTTTCTACAAGCTGCCATGCAGCTGTCCTGAACAGTGTTGCTAGTTTAGGGACATTTATGTCAAGTCAACAGTGAGTTTTTATGACAGCCGTGGTCATCACGACACATCGCTGGTCTCAGCCCAGGGACTCGCCGCACGGCTCGGCCGATCAAAGCTGTTGCCCTGAACTCACCCCAGCATCTGTCAGAAGCAGCAACTCGACTCCTGAAATTGTATGTCAAAGTTCGGGAGGTCGTCCATCTTTATAAACTCTCGGAGCAAAACATCTCTTGCTGCATGGCTTGTAGACACCACAGTCACATTTGTTTTTTTGTTTTAAACCGAAGCTGCCAAATGATTAAATGTCAGTATTTCAACTGTCAGGAAGGCCGTGCAGACCAAGAAGCACTCAGGCGCTCAGCAGACACCAATATGCTTTACGTGAGATTTTTAACACGCTGAATGTTCAGAAGAGAGTTTACTGTACTGTATTATAAGATGTGTATTATATGATGTACATTGACATTTCAGGTATGACATAATGGAGCACATTTCATTCTGTATGTAATCTAAGACAATATTAGCTTGATTTTGACTCAGTGAGTGACTCAGGTGCTAATGTGTCCATGGGAATCATGGGAATGCATTAGCTCTCAGAGAAAGTGATTACCAGTGGATTTATAGCTACTAGAACGGATGTCTATTGGTATTTTACTTTAGTAATATATCAAAGTTATTCTTAATTTAGTGAAAACCATGTTATGTTTCATTAGGAGCCCGTTTTCTAACACAAAGTTGTTGTAAAACATTCTAGTTCATCAATATCTGTGCTGCTGCCTGTCTTTATTATGAGTAGGGCATGGAATTTGGGCAGTGCAGTTTCCTATGTGTTGTGTTTAAAGTACAACCTGGTAAAGTTTACTTTATTTATTACATTATTTAAAAAGAGAATTGTTGCTTTCTCCAGATTTCGGTGTGGTTATACCTAGAGTCAATAAACTTTTATGGATGTAATCATGCTACACTTTGTGCATTTGCATGGATTTTTTTATGTGCTTGATATTTATATTTAAATGAGGAGCTGGTGAATCCCATAATTTTGTCTAACTGGAGAAAATTAGTATTCCCATTCATCAATGGCAGTGTCTCAGCTGCCATTTCCAACCTGTATGTTGCCATCTTTGGCTTAAAGGTGAGTGCCTGACAATAAACAATCGCCTGAGAGCTCTGCAGCCTGTCGAGCAATGAGTAAGGGTTAAAAATAGATGCCCATGTAAATATCATAGAAAGCTGTTCTGTTTATATTTCAGAAGCTTGCTGGTTTCCAGGCTGTTCAGTGAAGGTAATGGACACCACGTACACAAATGAATGAAGATGAACTGCTAATGGGTTTGTCTTGAGTCTTGGGTTGACAATGGGTGTGCTTTCTTTAGGCAGTTCAGATGGGACAATCAGATTTTCCAATCAGCAAACCAGGTTAGGTCGCTCACACTCAAATCTCACTCATTTTCTAATAAGTATTACCAGCCATTTTTGATCACAATGATCAATAAATTGGTACAAAAAAAAAGAAACTCACAAGCTGCAAAAGAAATTTCTGTCAGTCAAATATTTTATTTAATCTGTCTTTGCTATTCATTTGCATTGATTCATTTGAAGAATTATGTCGACAATATTAATTTTACAGACTTTTATATTACCCAGAAATGGTTACAACCATGCCTGAAAGTATATATTAAGTATAGGATAAAGTTACAATATATGCCACTCTTAATTATTGCTACTGATGTGTATATTACACATATTGGTATTCTAATGACACTTTTTTTATCTTTGAGTAATGTAGATTTTCATGCATGGCTTGAGTTGTCAGATATATCTGTGACTATGCAGTTTTGTTTCTCATTTTCTCACTAAAAATCTCCTCATCCTTTCTCCTTTGGCTTATCTGCATCCCACACACACTCAATGATATTAATACTTGTCCTTGTCCACTTTGACTTCCCATGTGCCCTTCCAAATCAATGGTCTAATTTGGCTTTTTTCGCTCAGCGTCTGTGAGTGTAGCCTCCTTTCACAGTGTGTATCCAACATTCATGGCAGCTGTCTCTCTGTCATAAGACATTATGACTGTCACCTCTGATCTTCACGCAGTGCCAAATAGTCAAATCTTGTCCAAATTTGTCCTTATCGAGATTACTTGTCCTTTCTTTACGCCTTTCAAGGTGCAATGACCAGAGCGTGCAGTGGTTTGTAATTCCATACTTATTTCTGTCTGTTTCTCCAGTGTCCATAGAGGATCTATGCCATTTCTCAGGACAACATCTTTATGACAAGTCATCTGTCAATGTCATGACTTTCTCTACCCTATTCATAGTGACCTAGTTGGAGGAGCTCCTTACTGCTTGTAACACTAACAGCATTATACCCCCACCAAGGTCTTCTATATCTGGGTAAATAGAAATTCTGTTTTCCCTGCCACTTTACAATCCATGGATCCATGACACAAAGATAACCCCTGTCCTTCAACTCTCTCTGCCCCATGACAGCCATCTGTTTGTCTGTGTGTATGTGGGATGGTGTTTGTAATTTACTTTTAGGTCTCCGGGGGGTCTTGAAGAGTCATTATGGCACACTGAATCCCACACAAGGGTCCTGGTAGCTTACACACTTCTCTCCAGGCATCATATTCCGTGTCGTACTCCAGCACATTTGTTGTACACACCTCCTGCCCTTCCTGCCATTTTCTGCCTCCGAACATAAGCACACATCTACCCCCTGTTGCGGTCAAACCGTAGCAGAAGCGGTCATTCAGTAGGGGCTTTAGACGGGTCCACAGGTCTTGCTCAGGATTGTAGCGTTCAATGTCACAGAAGGGCTCATACATTCCCAAAAAGGTGTAAATTCGTCCCCTCACTGTTGCCATCTGGTGGCCAAATCTGGCTATGGACATGTTAGAATGCCTCTGCCAGGCATACCCTTTAACGGCATTCAGAGACAGTACTTCTTTGCTACTCTCTGGGTTATTGACGTGGATGCCGCCTGAGATATAGATTCTTGTTCCAATAGTGGCACAGGCATGCCCATGAACGGAATACGGTAGAGATGTCCCACTGCGCCAGCATCCTTCCCTCATATTGTACCTTTCCACAGATGACAAAGCAGGTTCACCCCTCCGGCCCCGTCCACCGATAGCAAAAATGACACCTTCCACCACACAGCAGGCAAACTGTGCTCTCTTCTGCAAGAGTGGTTCCATCTCCTCCCACTGCTCAAACCGTGGGTCATAGCGCCACACCTGGTCAGTCACCGTCATCACAGCACTCTTCTCATTCTCCTCATCCACATGCACCACCTCACCACCTAGTATGAAGAGGAAGTTCCCAACAACGCATACTCCCTGGTGCTGTAGCTTATTTGGCAGGGATGTTGAGATTGGCTGGAATTTCTTACTGCGAGGTTCGTAGGTTAGGATCTGATTCTGGGGTCTGTTTGCCTCTGGTCCTCCTCCCACTAGAAGTATCTTGATCTTTGTGGCTCTTAAGGTGGTGTGAACACTTTGTAGTAGAGGTTGCATGGGACCCTGAAGGTGGTAGTTAAGTGCTTTCTGCACTATGCTGTGGATGAAGGGTGTACGTAGAGCAGGTTTAAGTGCACTAAGTTGAGAAAGCTCTTTAGGAGGAATCAAACCAAATCGGATCCGACTAAGCAATGCATTACTTTGCAAGGCAGATTGGGGGTTGTACTCTAGCCAGTCCAAAACCAGCTGCAGAAGGTCTATCTCCTTCACTCCCGGCATCTCCTCAGCTACGAGCACCTCTTGCAGAGAATTGGTGTTTAACTCCATTAGCTCAGCCTTGTATTCCTCAGATGCAAGTATTTTACACATGTTACTGCCAATAAAAGAGTTGCTGTCGTCGATTGCTTCAGAAAGGCCATAGCGAGCTGCGATGTTAGCAAAAAAACAGCAGTTGTCAGGAGCAATGCTTTCAGAGATGTACCGAGTGCAAAGTTCCACAGCATGAGTGATCTGTAGATAGCAGGCAGCCTGTAGCGTGACCTCCAAAGTGGAGGGTGACAGTGAGATCCATGAGGTGTAGATGAAGTCCAGTATCTGCTCCAGGCCCAGAGATGACAAGGCTGGCAAGCTGATAGTACGGGCCCCGGATTCCAGAGTGTAGTCCTTAAACACGGACCAGAAGTAGTCACTGGAACAGGCTAGCAAAGTGCGATGAGCAGGGAACTTCAAACCTTCTGCCTCCAAAACAATATCACACATTCGACCCTCCAGACGCAAGCTCTGGTACCGAGACAGAACACCTTCGCCATGACTGTTGCTGAGCATCAGGTAGTAATTCATCACTAGGAGAGGAAAGGTGAGAGATAAGGGAGTCAAGGAGAATGCAAGTGAAGTACAAATAGAAAAGAGAAAGAAAGAGGAGGAGGCACAGGTGGGTAGATTGACTTGCTCCGGCAAAAGTTGCCGCGATTAAAGAAGACCGAAGAAAAGAAACAGTCTGTCAGTACACCAGCCGCGTCTGTTGGGATGTGATCCATGATTTCTGCAGGCATCAAATACGTAAGTGCAAAGGGGAGGGTCAACCATTTCTCCTCCACCCAGTGGGCAGACAAACTTTTTGCCTCAACAAGATAGGCATGTGTTTTCTACCGGTTCTCTAGAAGGGAGGGGGAATGAAGGGCAGACATTTTGGGGCCACGGGGGGTAAACACAACCTTCGAGCTAGTTGCCCTTTCCATTTAGCTAGATGGGAACACTGAGAGCGGGAGGGATCAGGCTGGGGGTTTATTATGATATGCAGATCTGAGGTCATCTGTTGATAAATAAGGGAGTTACTCAGCACTGTGAATTTCTATCTGTCGCCACCAGAAGCCATATCCCACCAAGATGACAGGAATAGAAACTCAGAGTTGATCGGAGGGACAGTCAGGACACAGTCTAGCCAGAAAAGATAAATAAGAATGAGAATCTTGCCTGGAGGACAATGAGAACCATAGATTAATATTCAGTCAGGAAGACACAAAGACAAAGAAATAAAGATTGTTTACAGTGTGCAAGTGTGATTAACAGGAGACTACAGAAATTTTTTATGTTGGCTAGATCACTGAAATGTGTGCGTGATTTATAGACTGTAGTGTGTAAGGGTAATCCACAGCGAAAAGGACACATCCCAACCTCGTGAACATCATACCCTTCATCCTCCCTGAATAGCTGCTGGCTCAGAGCTGGGATAGGGCAGCATCAGGCTGGATTGCGGGGAGGGGGTATTAAATATAAGAGTGATGGGTGATTATGATAGAGCTTCTGGTTACATTCTCACACCCTCTGCACATGATCACACTGGTTTCTCCACTATTTAGAGCATTTGCAATACAACACATGTACGAGGTAATTGGTAACTGGAGATGGTTGTGAATGCACTCTGCAGCAGGTCATGATGAATCATAGAGGGGCATACTTGTGTGTGTGTGCTACTTGTGTCTCAAGGAAGTGATTCTGTAGACTCACTGTTTGTTCTGCCAAATCCTGCGCTCACCTCACAACCTCTTTGGATTTGCACTTTAAAACAAGTAATTGGCCTTTTAGGGACCTTGGCATGTCTTTCCACTCAAGTTTGTTGTGCATCGGTGGGTATATTTAAACACACATTAAAACTGCAGGGGTCTAAATTAGACGCATTAATTATGCTATGCTTTTTATATTTCGTCAACAAAACCAGACTCCATTTCATTGCATGCTTGAAGATCTTTTGCAGGATCATCCTCTCTTTCGTCTATAAATACTATTTATGATAGTATTGGTGATTTACATCTGATGAGTTTTTTTTTTTCATGCATTTAATTGAATATACAACTGATTCATGTGTTGAGCAACTTTCAGGAACTCTCTGGTCTCCCTGTTTTGACCCGTCAGCCCAGAATGCTGTCAGACCTGAGTGGTGTCCTAAATATAGCAGTGTCTGTTCTTCCTGTTAGGGGTTGTGTTTGGCTCTGGTGGTCATGGTGAACTATTTTGATATAATCTGGTGTACATAAGGCTTACAGGTGAGAAATTCATTTGAATTAACACACACATTTCATTGATATACAATCTGAAATGTATAATGGAAAGCATATGGTAGCAGAGAAGACGACTGTATCAAGAAATCAATGGATGTTTAGGTATTCTGGGCTTCTCGGTTAGAAGTTTTAGAACTACAGGCATTGCATTGTGGGTAATAAGGGAATTATGAAGGCTTTGTTGATTAGTTAGACAGCTGCTCACTCTCTCTGTGTTCCAGGCACCACTGCCAGATGCTTAATCCAAAGAAATTCCGTTCCAATTCTACATGATTGAAAGGTCCTGTTAAATCAATGTCTCTCAACCATGGGGTGCATCCTGGGAAGCTTTCCCAACAGGTTTGAATGTATTTCAATGTACACTGGACACTTGTTGATTGCTTGTCTTTCAATTCATAATCCAATTCACAACATACATTGTTTCAAAGCAGCTGTACATAAAATAAAATTATCTGAATTATATATATGCATGTGTTTCCCAGCTCTCAATGCAGACTGACTGATTTAAGGAGCAATACATGATCTTTAATAAGGACACTTTCACTCAAAGGCCATGACACCTGCTGCTATTAAACTAGATCATAGAGCAGTACAGACACATATGATGTGATTTACAAGTGAGAAGACAAGCAGCTTTACATTGTTAAACTGATCCCAGTTTATGTACATAACAAACCGATGGTGCAGCATTTGAAATCCAGTTCTATTTGTTCAAGGATAACAAGTGCTGGCTTCCTCCTACGGGTTTGCTCTTGGAGAGAACGTGAAATCATGTTTTATTATGCAACAGCCTACTCATGTACTGCAACACACAAGAACAAAGCCATAGATAAAGAAAGAGATGTGTAGGGAGTGAAAACAAGCCTGCAGCGTGAGGCGTTTTAAGCAGCGCTGTCAATCGGAGGAAACTTAACCAAATTAAATGCATGACATTCTGACTAATTAATCAAATTATTTGCATATTAATCTTCTAGACGTAAAATACATTTAAGGAAAATTGATTTTATGGTGTCACATTTGTGCCGAGTTGTTTTAAGACACAATCTGGCTTTTTTTTTTAAAGGAGAATGGAAGAATTTTAAGATGAATCATACTAGCTAATGTCTTCAGTCTCATATATTCTGTTTTATGATTCATTGATGGTAACAGGAGAATACAGAACTTCTTACTTTAAAGGGATAGTTTACTCGTGAGGGTTAGGAATATGCAGTTTTGGGTGAACTATCCCTTTAAGATAAACACACGGTACATTTTAAAACAAAATAAAGAATAGCATACAGGGAGGTTTAAAAAGCGGTGACCTATTTTAGACAGACTAAACCCTGGTTCAGAGCTTCGAGTTGCTCAATTCCCATCAGTCTTTGCTCTGATAGAATCCACCCCCTCAATTATTCTCGGGTCAGTAGGTAGTGTCATCATTAAGGCTTGTCGTTGATTCCTTTGCGACCGATTCTCTGGGAATTGGTGGTAAATACATGAACCTGACTGGATGGAGATAGTTAGCCTCGGGTAAAATGGGGGCGGAGTCACCTGTGAAAACGAGAAGAATTAGTTAAATGGGTTCACCAGCATTAAAACCATGTGTAATCTCAAGGTAGTTTGCTTAGCAAATTCTGTTTGTATTTCTGTAGAGTGGGTCACAGACCATGCTTTGCTCTATAATTGGGAGGTCTGGTGAGGCATGCTGGGACTGCACACAACAGACGGACTTTCACTGCCCCACTGATCTGTGGGGTATTAATAGAGCCTGATTCATGCTCATACCCCTTTACACACTCCAGCACTGACATATGCACACTAACACACGTGCAAACTCCTTTTACAGCTACTGACACCGTGTGGTCATTTGTGTGTCCAGCATGGAGCCTTTCTGGATGATTTCAGATATGATGTGACGCATTTAGAAAACAATTGCTCTTTTGTTCCTGCTTGTATTTGTATGTGTGTACTTAAGATTGACAACCACCAAAGTTTTTTGACTAACCAAAAATAGTAGACGGGGGGAAAATGGGTGTGAGTGTGTATATTTGACTGTAAGATTTACCTGTGTTGTTTAGTCCTTGGTGACCCATCTGAGTTCACTCTTTACGTTCTGGAGCTCCGAGAGGTCGACGGCGGGGCCCGGTAGTTTCACAGCACCAGGCAGGGCCTTTTTTTCCTCTGGAGTCACAGGGGACGCCTATGAAATCCATTGTGACAGATATTACTTAAGAATATGGCATATTGCACTCCCAAAATAAAAACGAAGAAATAAACTTAATAATGAGAAAATATATAAATGAATGAATAAATACAATTTAAATAAAATAACCTAATCAAAATAAAGCTTATTTCATGAGCACAGTGTGATATAAATATTGTTTTTTAATAAGCAAGTTTGGCCTTATTCTTGTTTAAACATTTTTTTAAGTAATGTGTTTTCTTGTAATTTAAATTTTTTTTTTTTTTACTAAATTTAGTAATTATTTATTACTAAATAAAAGAAAAGCATATTCAAATAATTTATAGTACTTGTCATTCAAATAAACATTGTAAGAATTGTGCACATATTACATCAATGAACACATTAATAACATTTCTTTCTTTCTTTCCAACTTAATTACCTTTCATTACTGTGTGCAAAAATATATGTATTAAAATATTTTTGTAGTATTTTAATACTTCATGATAGCAATGAAGTTGATTTTATAACATTGTAAAAATACTATTATTAAAAATAATATTCTAATGAGAATCATCAGTAGGAATAATGTAAATTTGATAATGTCAATTCTTTATATAT
>JAUMHP010000082.1:10803942-10819002 GCA_032361065.1 Enteromius trimaculatus | reverse complement strand
CAATTATTTATAAAATAGTTTTATTTATATTAATAATAAATGAATTAGTACTTATATGACAATATATTGAAAAATCTAAATATTACACACATACACATCATGTTTTTATATATAATATTAACATGTTTAAATTTATTATAAATAAATAAACTTAGCCTAGTCATATTAAACTTTTTTGACCCCACTCAATGTGTCCACCAGAAATACAGAACTACAACCATCAATTAAAAATGTAAACATTTTTGCATATATGTATAAATGGGTGCTAAGTGGGTATATTTAGGAGACCTAGATCAAAATGTCCTCAATATGCCTGAACCTAAGAGAGAATGTCAAACTACAGCATTACCAGATCAAATAATGAAAATGGAAGAAAACAGAGAGATCGGAAAGAGTGACTGGTGACAGATGAAGACGCTTTGACCTTTGCGCGACATGGGACACTGATATCATAACCCCCCTGTGCCCTTACCTGTTCAGCTGCCAGCGTGAGGTCCACACCTCCTCACCGCTTTGTGTTCTACTAAGATGGCCAGTCTAAACCCCTGCCTGTTCTCTGTAAGGTCCTCTCCTGCTCTCTTCCACGCAGTCAGAGAATCACAGCGCCACAATACTTATTAAGATCATGACCTAATTTAGGCTCCAGCACGCAGAGCCCAGGGATACATCTGATTGGCCCACGGTTTAACATGACGACCCATTCCCAGTGGTAGCAGCTCTGCCAGTTTAGAGGAGTTTCAGATCTTAAACTAGGCAGATTTTGACCCACAAGCTGACAGGTATAAACAAATGATGTTGCACCTAATTTTACTGGAAAAGTAGATTTCTTAAATAGAACTCTATAGCAAATTGCGATAGCAAAATCAAAATCATTGGAGTTTGAGTGCACTGGCTGGTGTAATGTATACTTTGCTTCCACTCACAAGGATAAAAGCATCTGCCAAATGCATAAATGTTAAACAGGATTAAGCCTAATGCGCTAAACTAACTATTTGCAAGGCTAAATATCAAACTACAACAATAAAACACATAAAAAAGCATCTTGTGTCCTTACCTGGTCACTAGTACTTGACGTGTGATTCTTCACTGCTCAGTATTAACCTCTACTGGAGCTCAGAGCTGATGGGGAAGGTGTCCTCTACAGAGAGCAGAGCTATGCAAATCCTCACCTGAATTCTCCTCCCTCTACCTGGCATAGCAAACTTCCTGCTCATCCTGCAAGTTGTCACATACAGGTCAAACACGAGTATTTAATCCTAGAATGCGTTTTTATGTTAAATTTACATGCAAAGATCCTATTACCGTGCGACACGAAAGTGGCTAAATGCATGGTTGGAGAGTGCAAATATTGCTGAATTTTATTAACAGGTCATAGACGGTCAGTGGAATATCAGTAGCATGACAGTCTTTCAGTGTCTGTTTTACATTAATCCCTCCTTATGGGCACATGGCATTATGAAACTAGCGGCATTCCCTCTTATGTATTTATCAAAGACTGCTGTAATTACTGTCAATCTAGACCACCATCTCAGATAATAAATCATTTCATAAAATCTTCACGAGCCTGAGGGACAGAAAACATCACTCCTACCCAGAAAGGCTCGCTAACTAGACAGAAATGTTTGCGGGGACTTAGCACACTTTTGAACCTGTCATCTGTTCCCATGTGCTTTAATTCAAAGTTTTACTATAACAGTGGCCTTAATGGCAAATTGGTCACATTTGGTTGACCACCATCATTTGCTTATGGGACAACATTAAACCTGATATGTCTTAACTAAATTGCATGTTCAAAAGCAAGTCTTGTGAGTACAAAAACCACAGAGGGCAAATTTGCTCAGCTGGAAACTAAAGTGTACTTCACAGATATGTCTATGGTGCAAATAAGATGTGATCTCCTGCTTCAGCAAATGCAAATGAAAAGCACATGGAGTTTTTGCAAACACTGTCCGAATCAGAGTCAACATCTCACCAACGAACTAATTGTACAGAGAACTGACATTGCAATTGACATTCTACAGTTTGTAATGAATTGAGAACAGTATGTATTTGGAGGGAAAATAAAGATTTGACTGAAAAGTTTTATGTAGGGTGACTATAATGTGCCATTTTCCCCGGATTTCTATAGGCTATTGCTTTGATTTGTCAAGTGTTTCAAAAACCGGAACCGATGCCATACTGATCGGTCTGCACATGCAAACCAAGCCATAATAGAAATCCTGGCCAGGACACATTCGGGAAAAATGGGCACATACTGTATGGTCACCCTATTTTTATGAGAATTAAGATATACCTCAGAGGCACAGTCGAAATTAAGAATCAAATGAGATTTTTATTGGTTCAATAGCCTAAATGTTACAAATAACACTGGAAATGTACGACTTGTATTGTAGTTTTAACATAACATTGAATTTAATAGGCCTATTTGTAATGTGAAAATAAATAATACTCAGTTTTGAATTATATAATTAATATTATAGACTAAATTATAACAATGACCCTTAATTAGTTCAAATTAAAAACGACAAAGAACACGATGAAGAAAAATCGCTCTGTTTTAATGAACCGATTATGATTGGAGGTACGTGCTCGACTGCTCTATGAGCCACTATGTGCTCTGACAAAAGTAAACAGTCATGCTCGATTAGTTAGACTGCGTCTGCACATCGGAATTGACGCAAACGCGGAAGCGACGGCTTCCACCGTGTTTTGTACAGAGTGGATGTATGGTGTCGTGCTTGACAATCGAAATCGCACGTTCGTTTGTCTCTGGATTTGGTCGCTCGTGAGACGCATGCAGCCCGGTGTGCCATGATTCCCATAGCGGTGGTGGTGTGTGTGATGGGCGGCTGGTGCACAGTGTATCTGGCGGACACGCTGCTGCGGGTAGGCGGATCTCACCAATACAACCCTTCATTACTGGCATTAACGGTAGCGAGTACAGAGGTGTTTGCTGCTTAAATAATAGAGTCGACTAATATTGAAACTTTCTAATTTGTCAGTTTGTCATTAGATGATAAGTGCAGCATTTTGATACACGATGAGTACACTGTTATGGTACAGTGATGTAAAGTAATACGACTGTAAAGAATTTATGTTTATATGCATGTATATATGTATATATTTACAAAAACGAGTAAAACATTTAAAGATTGTACAATGATTGTTGTTTTCTTTTTCAACATTATAAAATAAAGCTACCATTATTTAGCTCTAGTATGTAAATAAGTTACCATTATAATTTTACTTGCATATCTCAAAGTATCATAATATTATTTTCTGATGTATTACTGTACCATGATATTGCCATGTTTTTAGATCAGTTTTTCAGTTACCACTTCAAAAGTTATTCAGTATTAATTCTAAATGGTTATCATAATACAGTTGCTTGCACTAATGTAAGATTTTATGCAAATGTATGCGTTTTAAGTAAAAGTGGCTTTAGACATTACTTGGCAACTATTTTTACTATTTTTATAAAGCAGCAACACTGTTGCACCTAAGTCATCCTAAATCCCTATCGAATTTTAGCAATTGATTTTTCTCTCTCTTTCGCCTCCAGTCATCCAGTTCGGTGAAGAACCGCTATGAATCCTGGTTATCCTCGAATGGATTCACCCTCTCTCCATTCCACATCAAATGGCACACTGGCATCTTCAACCGTCTGTTTGCCAGATGTGCTCACCTCAACCCTCACTTTCTCTACATCTGGTATGATTTACTGTCCTTTTTTTTTGTGCATGTTCAGATGACAGTTATGCTTATTTTGACCCCTTTATCATTCATTGCTCTAATATACAGAACTGTCAGTCTTTTGCACTTATCTTATCTTATCTTACATATTTTAATTACTCTTGCTTTGCTTTGGTTTCCATCAGTGTGGCTGTTGCCATATTAAATCCACAGTGATGATATTTATTTAATTTTTTGAGGACTTAAAGCTTAAGTCATTCAAAAAATTCTTAAGCTGCTTATGTTGAAAGCAGGGCATTGTGGGTAACCACCCTCCTTCCCCCACACACATCCACAAACAGTCTCCTTCTATTTCTCAATCATCAAAAGAATGAAAAACAGCAAATATATGACACAACTTTTGACATGTTGCTGTTTCAGGTTCAGTGCTGGTATGGTGTTCGGGGTTCTGGCGATGTTTGGGTCTGTGGTTCTTCTGAGCAAAACATTGCTGCAGACTTTGAGTCAAATGATGGCAGAAACACCAGAAGGCTCACATGAACAGATCTTGCAAGTGGTGGTGGGTACAGAAGAGCTCTGTAGGAATTAGATGATGGATGGTGCACTTTTGTAACAGATGAAACCGTGAACCATTCTCAGCCTGATCATTGCAATCTTCTTCTTCTTTTTTGTTTTTGTCATCAGGTGCCTGGTGTGAACCTTCCTGTGAGTCAGCTGGCCTATTTTTTTATTGCTATCTTGGTTAGTGGAGTAATACATGAGTTTGGCCATGGGGTGGCAGCACTAAGGTAAACGAATCATTTCACAGATGCAATATGTAGCAATGGCAAACATTTTAACACTTACTTGTCCTATATAAAGCCAGTATAGGTAAAACGTATTTAAGATGAGTGTGTGGAGCAAAAACAAGTTAGTCTGTACAATCATGCATTTAAATTCTCAGAGTAAATCTTTAGATTTTTGCATAAATGCAAAAATGTTATTTGCTTTTGGAAGGGTCACTAACATTAAGTCAGTTTGTTTATAATGTCTCGTAATTTATAAGAAAATTACTTGTGTAAGAATACTCAAGTCTTCTAAAATTTGCATGCACATTTGAAAGAGTTAGCCAGTATTCTGTATTACCAGAAGTTTCGGGCCGAGCTGCTTCATCACAAACTCAAACCTCACTCCGTTTGACTTGTAAAATTCTCTGAAGTCTGCGTGTAATGTAGGTAAAGTGTTTCTTGGCTTGGACCAAGTCCAATTACACAAGACAATCTTGAGTGTTCTGTTGAAAGGAAGCTTGTTTTAGTGGGGTGCCAATATTTTTCTGCTTGTTCTTCTCAGGGAGCAGGTGAGGCTGAATGGTTTTGGCATGTTCATGTTTGTGATTTATCCTGGAGCTTTTGTAGACCTCTTCACCACACATCTGAACCTCATCTCTCCAGTCCAGCAGCTCAGAATATTCTGTGCTGGTAAGACTTTTTAAACAAGTGTAGTGGCACTAATCTTGCGTATGCAATTCATAAACTGCATAGACCTCCACTAGTTGGCAGCACACTTTATTACAAAACCTAACATTTTGTTTAGCCACTGTTACCTCTAAACAACCCTCTCTGTCTTGGTGCAGGTGTATGGCACAACTTCATGTTGTGTGTTGTGGCCCTCAGTTTCCTGTTACTGCTGCCTATCTTCCTGTTTCCCTTCTATTACACTGGAGCAGGAGCGCTTGTCACAGAGGTGGTGGAGGTCAGGTCACCTTTAATCTTTAAGTTTTATATTTAGATGATGTCTTTAGTGTCTGAGATCAGTTTTTGATTTGTTTACACAGGGCTCCCCATCAAGTGGACCTCGTGGGCTGTTTCTAGGTGATCTGGTTACCCAGCTGGAGGACTGTACTGTCCAGGGAGTGCAGGACTGGCACAACTGCGTTCAGCATCTATCCCATAATCCTCAGACAGGATACTGCGTTCACACTGCAAAGCTGCAACTCAGTTGGACGGCTGGAAGAGGTACTAACCTGCCTTATACTTTTATTGAGCCAAAATGCTTTTAGTGTTTCAAATCTTTTTATTTCCAGTAAATGCCCTTCTTTTGTACTTGCAATTAAAGTATTAAAAAAAGTAAGAATGGTTTCCACAAAAACAAACTGTTTTCATCACTGATAATAAGAAATTTAAAAGCAGCAAATCATCATATTAGAAGGATTTCTGAAGGACATGGCTGAAAATTCAGGAATTAAATTATAATAACAATATTGCGAAATAGAAAGTTATGTCAAATTGTAATTATATTTTAAAATATTACCTTTTCTACTGTACTGCACCAAAATCTTACTACCCCTATTCTTAACAGTAGTGTAATAGAGATGTTACAATTCAATTTTCCATATATTTGTTAGCTGATGATTTTTCTTCCACTCAGCATTCAAACGTCTTGACGGCACTATGGAGTGCTGTGGGAACAACAGCTTGACAGATCTCTGCTTCTCTTATAGTAATAATGTGGAGAGCAAATTGGTAAGACAGACAGCTTTCTTAGTATTTGGGAATTTTATTAAAATTAGAATGGTTATAAGAAATATACTGGTTGATTCTGTTTGCTTCTTTTAGTAGCAATAAGCTCCTGATTGCTAAACACCGCAAACATTTTATCAGTGTAATGTTGTGAATATCTAAAGTGTGCTGTTGTACAAGTTTAGAGATATCTAAAAAAAATCTGAAATTAAAACACTGTTAATTTTGCACTGTATATCTAACAAAAGGAAGGCAAAATAGTTTCTTGCCACCACAGTCTTGCTGTTTTTGACACTTTTCCCCCATGCTAGTTTGCCTGCCTGCCGGTCAGAAAAACCATTGAAGCGAGCCGTACATGCCGTACAAACACGGACTGTCAAACAGACTTCATCCCAAGCTTGTGTTTAATCCCGTCTCTGGAGAACCAGACCAGACTGATTCGGGTCAAACACCCACCGCAAACAGACATGCTGTTTGTTGGCTACCCTTCACACCTTCAGTATTCAGGTCGGACAGATTCGGATTTAATTTAATCGGGTTTGTGCAAACTATCTCGTTCTTTTAAAAATGATTAATTTCTTTCTTTTTAGTGAGTCTCACCAACTTCGTTCCTCGTTTGGGCTTTCTTCATCCAGACCTGCCTGTCATGCTGGAGACTTTCTGCAAGTATCCTTCCCACGCTATCCGTATTGGTTTGCAAACACGATTGATGAACATTGAATTTGTATTACATTTGTCACTGCTGTTAATTATCCTTAACTTGTTGTGTGCTGAGATATCTGGTCTCATTATCGGGGGCCCTTGCGGTGGTAAACGCTGTTCCGTGTTTTGCACTGGACGGCCAGTGGATGCTCACAGCCTTCCTAGAAGCCACACTGAGCTCCGTGGTCCCAGAGAGAAACAACCGAGAGCTGATTGGCTTCTTTTTTCTGCTGGGGGGCAGTGCCCTTCTAGCAGCCAACGTTGCTCTGGGTCTGTGGATGGTCACAGCACGATAACATACAGCCGTCTCCTCCAATCAAACTGTTTGGGGGAAATTACTTTCTGAAGAACCAACTTGATCTAATGGAGGAGTCGACTCTGTGATTTTACCCTTACCCTGGTAATTGCCAGATTGCCCACCCTGAGAGGGCGGCCTGAGGGTTTAAAGTGCTGCTGTACTCAAGGGAACTCTTAATCGATATGTTGTTAGGTTTGAATGGCTCAGCTAGAAGCAGTAAAATGGTCTTGAAGCTGCGTGATTTACACAGTGACCTCAGGACAGTGCCAACAGTGCCCTCTTTGATAAATACATGATTACTTTGTGTCAAAAATGTTTAGGTAAGTTCAGAAATGACACTATATATAGAGTATTTTATGGGCATTACCTGCCTGTTTGGCCTCTGTCTTCCTGAAGTACAGTCACACATAGTATGTGTAGTTTTACAGTATCCATTGTTCAGCTCAACCCAAACATTTACAAGTATACTACATGAAATAAAACCAATACATACTGTATTGTCAGTTGAGAAAAGTAGAAGTCAAGTTAAAAGACATAAAACAGGTGCACTGAGCAACCTATATTAATTTTGATTAAATATTGAATGTCTTGCATTGTAATGAAATATTATTATTATAGTAACATTTAAATGGTGACCACACAACCAGATAATTTAACTCTAAAATCTTTTTTATGATTGCATCTGTAACTGAAAATGTTTGCTGTTGCATGATGCTGCATCCAAACCACTAGGTTTCAGTATGCTGTTCAAAACTAGCGTGGCATCAACCAAAAAACTGAGTGCACCTTAAAAACAATATACAGGGACTGAACACAGCATGAAACTGCACACTACTGCCCCAGCCAAAATTTCCATTTGGCCCCCATCTGGGTTTTTGGTGGGATGTCACTTTCCTGGATGGGCAAACCAAATGGGATTCATATATTTTTGTCCATCGGCTCCACTTGGGCCCCATGTGTGTTAGCCCATATGGGAACATGTTGGGTCTATAGTGGGCTCTATGTGGATACATATAGATTTTCATTATATAGGCTCACATGGGTCCCAAATGGGTTCTGTTAACTGGAGCTAAGGTGGGCCACATACAGAACCCTTATGGGGCCCAAATGGGTGACCACACTGAACCCACAAGTAGCCCTATTAACACTTGGGTTAAATGCAGAGCAAAAATTCCAAGTATGGGAAACCATACCTGGCCACATGTCACGTCCTATGGCCTTTCCTTTACTGTCTGCCGAAGGTGTTGAAAGTGTCAAGAAGTAATCGTTTTTTTTTTTTCTTTTTTAAATGAGAAGGGACGAGAAGACAGGCACCGCCAATCAATGACCGCATAACGCAAGTACTTTTAGATTATAAGGAAAAAAACCCCATTTTTAAATAAAATGAAATTAGATTACTCATAAAGTAAATAGCCTTGGATTCTTATACACAGTACATTATAGTCTTTCATGATAAAAAACAACAACTCTTGAAATAAATTAAATCTGTTTATTTCATTGTTATGTAGCTAACCATACTTGCATAAAAATAAATCAACTACAGCAAAAAAAAGAACTATAAATATATAGCCCAAATGTGGCCCATATGGGACCCACAAATAAACTATAATGGGCAACCTAACTGAGGCCCACATTCAGCCCCTCAATGTGTCCACTCTCAGCCCATGCCCAGTTGATATCCATATAGCCCAGATAAATCCCATGTGGGGCCCACATGGACATGTTGACTGGGGCAGTATTATCAGACTATAGAGATTAGCTTTAGTTGATTAGTAAGAGATTGAATGTATAATCTTATTCATTTTATACAGAGTTCTGGCACAACTGTGAAATGTTCATGAAGACAAGGGGTAATCAATTGCTAAACATGTTCTGCTGTGCATTGGGGAGCGTTCATATCATTTATGATCTGTATACTGTGAATATTCTCCCCAACAATTATCCTATGGGTTGAAAATGCACTAAAATAGAAATGATTTGTTACTTCATCTCTCTGTCTTTGTTGACTTTCCTGACCCACTGTACATATGTTAATAAAGGAACAACATTTGCATAAACCTTCAAGTGACTTATTTGTTTGTAGAGACATCAGCGTAGCTAAGTTTGTGTACTAAGTTTGATCAACCTTCCTCCTGTTTGAAACATCACAGAAGTTCATAATGTGAATTTTATATTTGAAAAAGGATTGGGAGAATTAGGATGGAAGTTAATATACATGTATAATCATTCTGCCATTAGATGTCAGTGTTGTCCCATTTGAAGCTGAAGCTAGAGAAGTAGACCTTAGGAAAAGTGTTTCAGCCTATTGAATATTATTTTGTCGCGATGTAGATAACCTGATCATAATACTTGAATGCATTTTCTTTTTAGAAACATCTTACCGCAGAGCAATTTGAGAAAAAGACATAAATAGGAGTGGGGTGGAGTGGAGTGGGAGCTGTCAAGAGGACTGTAAGAAAATGAACTGCTAATGACAGCTGCGTCTTGAATTCTCAGTGATGAGGACAGTTATGGCAAAGCAATGGAAATAACATCTGTTGTCAGAAAAGGTGTCACAGATAAAGGTGTAGCATGCTTGTTGGTTAATAGACATTGCTACTCTGTTGAGTGTGTGTGTTATTTTTCCTTCAGGACATCAGAACGTGGATTGATCTCAAAGATGATGGCTGTGGGTGAGTTAATGGCTTCTGCGTGTCTCTTTTCCCCTGCTGCAAGGCTCTACAGCAGGGTTTCTCAAATCATACCCTGTCTGATGTGCTTAGAAATCATTAGAAATTAACAGGTATGTGAGTTGGAGCTAAATTCTGTAGTGCATTGGACCTCCAGGGTAAGATTTGAGAAACCCTGCTCTAAGGGAAAGTGTTAGCAATTATGTGGTCAGCTCACCAGCATTTGTCGTCTCTAACCAAATATATACTTTACTTTTTTTCTTTTTTTGCAATGTTCATACCTAAGCCTCATTCGAGGCTTAGAACATAGTGAGGAGAGCGAACGAATGATATGAAAAACAAACAACTGAACACACTTCAGAAGGGACAGAAGTTCATTGGTCAGGCTCAGGTCCTTCAGTCAAGAGTTTTTGTTTATGCCCTAGCATTTTTGACACTCATGATTTCTGAATCACATGGTATCTTATTAATAAAGATCTTCATTAACCGGCTCCATTATGGCTTTATATTGGAGACGTGACTCCATTTAGTCATTTTGTTAAATGTTTTCTGATGGAGGTATAGAGCACATCCGCCCATCACTTTGTCCTTGTTCTCTTTTGAGGGTTGCATCTTTCAGCTTTATTTGTCTCGGATGTACTGCTATAATTAGTTTTCCCTGTGCGTGTTTCTGAGGTTTTTTTGAAGTATTTTGTCTCGTTTCTTCGTAATAAGGGTGTGTTGACGTTACGTTCAGAATGTGCCCCCAGGGAAGATAAAGACTGTATGTCTGTGCTATTTCAGAGGGAAAATAATTACACATGGATGTGGTTGTGCGTGGGGAGACCAGACTCCTCCCTTTTTACTGTCACCCGGAAAGCCTTGAGGCTGTTTATATGTGTGTCTGTTCTTAGTTTAGGAGGATCAGCTAATTGCTGGCTTTAATATATATATATATATATATATATATATATTTCCGGAATGTGTCCAGAGTATGAGGTCTAAACTACTGTACATTCATCCTTCATTGCTGATTTATTTTATGTGTGTATTCATTTTTTAATGCCTCCTTAATCTCTTAATTCAGGGTAATTTTTCCATGGAAGTAATACTTCATACCGATGTATTGTTTTTGGGAATACATAAAACTGTAACAATAAATTGTATTGGTCATTATGACTTTGTTTAATTAAATATGTAATATTTTACTATATGCAATTATTATTAATATGTTTATACAGTAAGACACTTTTCCATGTATCTCTTTTTTCCTGTCTATCCTGTCTTGTAGATTTTCTATGCACATAAATCTGTTACAAGTATGGGATGTGCATATTTGGTGGTTTTCGAAGGAGGAAGATATTGTTCTCATATA
Organism: Enteromius trimaculatus; assembly: GCA_032361065.1. Classification (NCBI taxonomy): domain Eukaryota; kingdom Metazoa; phylum Chordata; class Actinopteri; order Cypriniformes; family Cyprinidae; genus Enteromius; species Enteromius trimaculatus. The sequence continues at coordinate 10,807,788 of JAUMHP010000082.1, read as the reverse complement.
TCCATGTACAACAATTCATGTTTTATTTATGTGGAAATACTTCTATTGGGAAAAAAAAGCGTTGACATAAATATCCTTACTGGTGCTTGTGTAATAGAAAGGTGTTTATTCCAGGTCTTCTCTGTACACACAAAATTCATTAAACATATCATTAGACGGCTATTTTAGTAAATGTAAAAGCCACATATAGGTAACAGTCCATGTTTTGCTGTGGGCCTGTGGTTAACGGAGGCACCACAAATCTCAAGTTGCCACATTTTTTCTTTTTTTTTTTTCTTTTGTACAGCAAAGGCAGCTGTATGATTGATGGGGGTGCTTATTTCGATCATAATACTCTTAATTGACGGTTTGCTCTGATAAATGCCATGCACAGAAGCTTGGCTTACAGTAGGCTAAGTTTGTAGGAAAACAGAGACCACAATTATCTGGAGGGTATGGTCAAGTTAAACAAATCATAACAACATTGTTGTGTGAATATTTCAGCTGGCATTTACAAACTGTAAGTTGATATGAGTTCTATAGTTACTGCAGTTTTACTGCTATTGCTAAATTTCATAAAAATAGGCACCACTATTATGGGTTATGAAAGGTTTATATTTTTACCGTATTTATTCAATGACTCCTAAACGATTTGTTAAATGATTTGTTCAGCGATTAGAATTTTCAGAAACCCCCGGTTATTAGTCGATTTCATGTAAAGCAATGTTTGTGAACTTATAATGCTACAAAAGCGGCCCCTAGTGGAAACAAAATGTATTTGCAATTTTGAATTATTATTAATTATTTTAATTTTCATTCAGAGGCGAAAAGACCAACAGGTGGGTGGGCAATATGCTAATGTTTTATTTCGACGTCAGCAAGAAATGGCTTGGGACTCGTTTTGAATAATCTCAAAAATTCAGAGTCAAATATCTTTTGAGAGCCAAAAATACTTTAATGGGGCACTTTAGCTCAATGTACATTAAAAACACATGTTTTTACAAATAAATAAATAACCTAAATATCTAAAGTTAATTAAAATAACTAATATTAATTCATATAATTACTACCATATCATTACTATGTTTTTTAGCCTATTATATTTTAGTAATGGTTGCCAGTCTTTGTTTCAGCTATTTTAATGTGGATAAATCTGTACTGTTTTATTGTCAGTGATGTGTATAAATTGTGAAGCTGTGTGCGTGTGTATAGTATAGTATCTCAGCGTAATGACACACTGTCATTCTGTTTCTCTGCAAACTGTAAACAGAGCAGTGATGCATGAGGTTTAGCCCGGTGATGTGTCTGCAGTCCTTCCCCCGTATCTCCGTCTCTCATTGGCTCACTCGTTTTCTCATTCAGTGTCCCCCATAAGTTCCACATCTCTACCACCTGTTTAAACTAATGTTTGTTACCCTTCTCTGTCTTGCCTTTAAATACAAGTTTCAACTATATCGTCCCGTGCCGAGGAGCCGACCCTCCCTCTCTGTGTAGTTGGCGTTCCTGACCACGGCCTGCTGTTCACTAACAACATAATGAGACACGATACGCTCCCCTGGAAAATGATGTCTTTAAAAAAAAGCTCTCGCCTCCTCACTAACCACAATTGCTTTGTGTATAAATATAGCTCTTTGAAGGCTCGGTTCCATTTTTCATGAAGCTGCTTGAGAATTTTTAATTGTGAAAGTTGTGTTATAGAAACGCATTTGAAAAAATTACAATTTTAAACTGATGAAAATAAAGTAAATTTGATATGGTGCAAATTCTGTACAAACGAAATGTGGAGACTCTCAGTCTCAAGGAATTCTCTCTGCATGTTTCGCAGCTGTTATTCGTCATCATAGTTCATACCAGAAAAAATAAATAGCTACAGTATCTAACTCAACGTGTTAAAATACTGGAGTATGACTCACTCAGAAACTCATGTTTAAAATGCTTTAAAGGACCAGCGCACACAAAACTAATTAATTTTATTAATGTCTCACTCTTATGCTTGATCAAACTTCACAATGTAGTGATGCAATTTTATGGAAACCGTGATATTTTTTATGATTGTTTAATGAATAGGAGGTTTAAAGTAGCAGCATTTATTTGGAACACAAGTCTTTTGTAACATTACAAATAATTTTACTGTCATTTATGACTCGTTTTATGAATTAAAACAAAAGTATTTATTCCTTTAAAAAATATTACTGACCTAAAACTTTTCTTTTAGTTACAGTTAACAGTTTTTTCTGATATTTCAGATCAGGAATAGAATCTGACAACAATGTTATGATAAATTGCGTTATTGGAATATACTTTTTAGGTCCAGCTGTAATTGACTGTTGCAGCTTGACAATACATCGAGTTGTCATTTTTATATCTTTCAGTTCTTCAGTAAGAGGGGAAGATGACCGGTGAACAATCACACATCAGCCTCTTCCTCTTATGAGAGATAGAAATATAGCACACGAGTCATAATGTTTTTCTTTTTTTTTTCCAGCCTTGTGGATTGTTACATTATTCCATAAGTGTTTAAGTTTTGTCTAACGTGCTATAAACTCTTGTAGTAACGTGAGGATTAAACTTTCTTTGGAAAAGAAACCAATTTAAAATATTAACTGATAAGATATCAACATCTGGGTTATCAGTCCTCGGGGTGAGAGACCAGATGTGGCTTTTTGTCATTTCAGGAAGCCTCTCCCTGATTATCTGTCAAGCATCTGATTATGGATGTCTATGTGAAAAAGATTTACAGAGCTTCATCCCACAAAAACAGGAGCCGTCTCCTTTAACCCATCTGAAGTGAAGTGTGATTTAGTGACTGCAGGACGCACAAAGCATGACCGTTTTCTTGTCACTCAGGGACATGTTTTTTGCCCACATTCAGAAATGACGACCAAACACTGATAAGATACTCAAGCGTCAAAGCCCAACCTTTTACCACAGAATTTATTTGATCTTTTTCCAGTATAATTCATTGGATTTGCATCGTGTGCAATTCTAATGTCCGTTAGAGATGAGTCCTAAGTGATAAGGCCCGGCGATATGAAAACAGTCTATGCTTTGTTGATACATTCCACATTAATCTCATTCTGTCATCTGCAGTTTTTATAGTGTTTACTTTTAAGGAAGTTAAGAGATTTTCCAAGCAATGGTTTGTAGTTAAAACAAATCCCCAGTTCTGCAGACCATTGACACTATAATTTATGTAATATTATAATTTTTTATTATCATTATATTATTAATATATAATGTTTTTATATTCTTTTTAGCATTATCTTTTTATTTTATTTAATTAAATTTAATTTAATTTGCTTTTGTCATTTTTATTGAAAAAAATTGAAAAAAAGTCTAAATAAAATGTTGAGAATAAGCTTAAATTATGATTTAAAAAAAAATACAAAATTTGAGAATAATCTTATAAAATAACGGGGTTGAGAATGGCAGTGCTGTTTCATCTGCCTTTAGTATAAATGATTAGTGTTTCAAAAATGACCCAAAGCTAATATTCAAAGCAACTCAGAGCAAATTTTCTCTGTCGTTGGTTGAACTTTTATTAACAGTTTGAATTAACAATTCAAAATCTTTTTTGTGACAATGATACAAATAGATGTAGGGTGTAAGCTATATCTGTTCTGTTGTTTTTTTTTTAAATTACATTAATTTAATATCTTAAATTAGCTTGAGTTGGGAAGGGTCCAGGAAAAATGATCCTTGTAACCGTGACTTTTCTCTGTGGAGAAAATGTACATTTTATCCAATGGCCATAACTTGCAGTATGTATCAACGTCAATAAAACCTAAAGATAGTGGTGAAGAAAATCATCAGATGATCGTGACTGAATGTTATCACATTTGAGGTCAGTATGGCTTTTTCTACCTT
>JAUMHP010000082.1:10733847-10773841 GCA_032361065.1 Enteromius trimaculatus | reverse complement strand
AGAAAAATACAGGTTGGTCAATAATATGTTCTAAGTAGCTGAAAAAAGCTCAAATATCAGAGCATGTCCAAACATCTCAACTGTCCCAAAATCACCTCAGACCCCAGACCGTTAAATGTATGCTTGAGATGGCCAGGGTCCTGAGAAATGTGAAATGCAAAAACTTCTATTCGATAAGTAAGAACAAAAACACTTCAAAACTGTACCATGCAGACCCACTTGCAGATACTCCAACCTAGAAAGCCTAAATCTTAAACCTTCCCAGGTACCTTTAAGAAGCAGACTATATCTGATCAAACTCGACGCCCATAACCGAGTTCCATTTTTTGTTGTGGTTGTGTTTTTCTGTGCTATCGTCACCAGCAGAAAGCCTTGAGAACTTGATTATTGTCTGCTTTGAAAGCAGAGCTGAGCTATGAGGCAAGTAGAAGCTTCTATGGAAGCGTGTGAGTCACGCTGTTCCATAGAATCAAACACCTACACACAGACCCACAAAGACAGCCACTGGTGTGACGACGCACAGGAATTTTAAATGAAAAGCCTGGTGACCTCAGCCTTGGCAGTGTGTACGGATGGTGTGAAATAACGTGGCAGGCGGTGGGCGACGGGGCCGAGCGTGTGCCCACTCACTTGAAAGTAGAGGCACAACAGAAGACCATCTCTCTGTATCTTTTTCTTTCTTTCACATGTTTCAAACCCCAGTTATTTTCGTGCTGAGAAATACTGATGACTTATATTATCTGGATTATGTCAGTTTTATTGATTTATACACTTAACTGAGCCATAAAAGCTCATACTGCGTCTTACCAAATACTAATGCAACAGTATATTGATGCAGTAAAGTAAACAATGTGAAGGAGATCTGTTTAGATAATTGATTTAGTAAATGAACACACACGCAAAAAATACTATTCTGAGTGCACTAAAAGGTTTCTGGTTTACATTCTTTCGTAATTTAATACAGAAATGACGAATGGTATTACTAAATTAAAAGTTGCAGTTGCTTTTTTATTTTATTGTATGCAATATCTTATATTTTCATCACACAATGTATCTATATATGCAACCCAAATTCCAGAAATTTTCGGAAACTGGAAAAATTGCTGTGTGTAAGGGACAAGGCCAAAGACCTTTGTTGGTTGCCTGTGGTCTTGGCCTTCACATGATCAGCGTGATTCTGTTATTGACATTACTAAATGGGCCAAGGAATGCTTCCAGAAACCGCTGTCGGTAAACACAATCCACCATCTGCAGATGCCAACTAAAGCTCCATCATGCAAAAAGTAAGCCATGTGAACATGGTCCAGAAGCGCGGTCATGTCCTGTGGGCCAAGGCTCATTTAAAATTTTAAAAGTGTTCTATGGTCAGACAAGTTCAAATTTGACATTATTGTTGGAAATCATGCACGCCATGTCCTCCTGGCTAAAGAGGAGGGAGCGTTCAGTTCCAAAGCCAACATCTCTGATGGTATGGGAGTGCATAAGCGCACATGGTATGGGTAGCTTATGTGTTTTGGGAGGCACCATGAATGCTGAAAAGTTTTTAAAGCAACACATGCCCCCCTCCGGTCTATGTCTATTTCAGGGAAGGCCTTGTTTATTTCAGCAGGATAATGCAAAACCAAATACTGCAGCTTTTACAACTGCATGGCTTCGCAGTAGAAGAATCCGGATGCTGTATTGGCCTGCAGTTCAGACCTTTCACCTACGGAGAACATTTGGTACATCATTAAACGAAAAAGACAACCACAAACTATCCAACAGATGGAAACCTATATCAGGCAAGACTGGGACCAAATTCCAACACCAAAACCTTGATGCCCTGTTTTGAAAAGAAGAGGGATGCTACACCATGGTAAACATGCCACCGTCCCAACTACTTGAAGACATGTAGCAGGCATAATATTCAAAATGAGCTCATTTTGTGTGTAAAATTTCTCAGTTTAAACATTTGTTATGTTATTTATCTTCTACTGTGAATAAAATATTGGTGCATGTAAATTCTTTTAGTTTTCATTTTATTCAAATTTTAAAAATGTCCCAACATTTCTGGAATTTGCGTGGTATCTTGCAGCATGTTTCTTATAATTGTGCCTATATTTTACAATGTTATAATTTCTCACAACAGCTCTTTTGTATTTCAACTTTATTTCACACAATTGTGACTTTATAAAAAAGTGATCTCAAAATGTTTTAATAATGCTCTTTACTTTTTTTGTGATTGTGACTTTATATCTAATAATTGCATCTTTATGTTGGGCAGTTGTGACCTCATATCTCACAAATGTGAGTATTTCTTATTTTATCTTCTACGCAATTACCTTTCCTTGCACTAGTGATTTGCACCGACTGATACATAGATAATAATGCACCGCTTACGAGTGCTCTGAAAAGCTTTTAGAGCAATTCTCACAAACCTGACACCCAAACCTTTCCAAGAGACGAACAAAAACATACAAAGTAGGACAGAGAAATTGTAACTTACAAGCACAGTATAGAGTGTCAGTGTGTATGTGTGTGTGTTAAGACTGGATGTGCTGAGTCATTGTGTAAGAATAGATCTTTCTCTCTCTCTCTGTGCTTCAGTTGTAGTTTTTCTCCATTAAAAAATTGACAGTTTGAAGTGACGGCACATTTTGTACAGAAGTATGATTTAAAGAGTTTAGAATTCATTTTGTGCATATGTATGTGTGTGTGTGAGGGATGTAGCTGAATCATTTACATATTTAACTTATATCCAATTAAAACAGTAAATGCTAGAATTACTCATTACTGACACACTAACACATTCCGGTTTACAATCTGTTAAACATGAACATTTCTAAACTCCTTCATTTAGTGACGCGAAATACCAATGACTTAAATTTCTGTATTGTTTTAAATGACATGTTATAACATGGCTTTAGAAGACTTGAAACAGTGCATGGGTCAAATGGACTACTTTTATGCTCCTTTCATGTGTTTTTGCTTACTATAAACTGCCAAAAAAGTTTATTCTTGTGTTCCACAGACTACTGTACATACAGGTTTCAAGCAACGTAAGAGTGACCATTATGACATTTTTGAGTAAAAATACCTCTTTGTATGCACTTCTTGCTGGATCATGTAACAGTAATGTATCCTCTCAGAATAGCCCTAGAGCTCTTCCACGCAACCATACATCTTTTCATCCATCCATCCATCGTCTCGCTTTTCCTCTTTAATGCTCATGTTCATCGACTCACTCAGACGGTCCCTTTGGGTATGCTCTCCTCCAAACAAACCTGAATTAATCATAGGACAATAAGACAGTGAATTATTAGCCTGACTTAAAGGTTCTAGAAAGAAAGTGAATTACAGTGATGAATGGCTTGTTTCGATCCATCTTATTGTAGCTCAACCTGGATGGCTGCACACACTGTCCCTGTGCAATAAACTAAACGGTACATAATCTGCAATATCCCCACACAATCATGCACTGCTTGTTATCTTGCTTATTAACTAATTAGCCATTAATTGCTTTCTCTTAATGGACCCAGATTTCTGGCCCGTCCTGGGACAGCTGATTACCTTTTTATGCTCTGGGCTCATTCTTTTACAAATGTGGCATGTTAAGCAGAGGACATCACCTGTCTCAGTGAGCTGGAGAGTCACTCATTTGAATTACGTCACATTTATAACGCCGCCACCAAATTAGCTTAAGGCAATTTGCATGCAATGCTGAGTGGAAAGACGTCTTGCTACAAGAAAGTAAATTGCTCAGAGAGGGAATTAAAGACAAGGAAATTTACTTGAGTGGTCCATTTGATGTATTAACTTGCTATGTGACTTTTCTTTATCAATTAAACATATAAAAGTATTACATTGTGGACTGAACTGGCAACCCATATGAAAATTTGGTCATATTTTTCCTGCCGTCTGCCGTTTTTTTATTTGCAATAAAATGTATTCAGATATTGATAAGTGCAAATAATTGTGATTCACTTGATTCATTTGCCTATAATCATATCATTTTAATAAAATATTCATAATATTAATAATTAAATAAGTTACATTTTAACTAACATTGACAGCCCTAAAATAGGTACCAAATGGCCTGTTAATGAGAGAGTTTTGGATGAACTACTACCTAAAGATGTCTCATTTAGGTGTCCATATATGTTTGGCCGTGTATTGTTTTTAATATCTAAGCTATCCTTATATAGACCTTAATTAAAAAGAGAAGGACAGAGAAGATAAAGACACTATTTGGCTCACTGGTCCAGTGTTCCCAGTGCTACTTACCCAGATGTCTCAATCTCCCTCTAAATTACCGTTCTGCCTCCGCTGAGCTCAATCTAACTGCCTGGCCAACGAAAGCATTGCGATTATTATAACCAACTTTTTCAGCACTTTATCAAAGTGTACCTCTGCTGAGGTTTTTGCTTTAAACTGCAGAGGAAAACAAAACAAATATTAGAAATATACATCCTCTGCCTATTTTCTACTATTAAGGGAGCTGAACAGGGAGGGACAGGAAAGAAAAATTCAGCGTGTACAGAAAGAGAAGAAGTGCTGAATGTGTTATTACTGCGAGTGGGTACAGAGTGCTCTCATAATTCAGTTCAACATAAGGTGCATAAAAATTCATAAATATGTGTGTGTGAAAATGCTAGTTCTTTGTAAATGCGAGTGCTCTATAGCATGTCAATGCACAATATGTCTGCGTTGCGCTTAACTGCAATCGTAACCCTATACTGAGCTACTACATTGAGATGACCAGTTCATATGAACGTCCGTTTGTGTTCGTGTGTTTATTCCTGAATTGACTCATTTGTAAATATGTTTAGCATTTCCTGTGAGCATGTGGTGAGGATTACCATGTAATTCTTGTGCCCAGTTTGAGTCAGCAGGATGCAGGATTCATATTCTCAGAAAGGTATTATTTCCCATTTACTGCGTACTTTCTTTCCTGTCCTGTAGCTTTTGCAGATTTTTCCATCTGAAGTTGATTTCAGTTATCTTGACTTTGTCACCTTCAGAGAAAGACAGAGACACATACAGAGAGGTTTTAGAGCGTACCGCCATCAGATATGAAGTGCCTACATTGTAAATGCACATAACCCTCAATCTCTTCTTTATTTGTGTTTGTTCTCTCGGGATAAAATCGTCATAAGGACAGACAGATGGAGAGATGTAGGAGTGAAGGGATAGTTTATGAATTTCAGTCATCCCTCTACTTAAATGGGAGCTGATGTGAATCAGTGAGTAGATGTATGACAGTACCGGTGACAGATTTATTTTTTTTCTTGTAATTTAATTGGGACGTTTTTAGTGACTAGTAAGGCAGGCAATCAGAGTGAAGTGAACTAAAATGGCTTACTGCAGCTGCTGTTCTCAATAAGGTCTAGCCATGTCTGTGTGGTTTATGGGGACAGAGATCCTGGCAAATCGAGCAAGAGCTAATACAATGAAAGTTGTCTGTAGTAAATTAAAGTAAAAAAAAAAAAGCTTGTGGAAGCAAGTCCTTGAACATCACTAAAAAGGCCCCTAAAAAGAACTGAGAATTTGATGAAGGATTTTTATTACGTGATCACTGTTGTTTTGTCTGTTATTACAAATTGTTTGATTTGTGCTGAATAATTTTTAACCTAAATTACAGCTGCATCCATCTGTGCAGCACGTAGGCTGTTAAACATACACAATTGTTAGTCTACAATAAGCCATGATCATTCTGAAGAGGGGGTCAAAAACAGAATAGGAAATAGCCTATTACTTCTAAATTATGATGTTTTTTTAATGTAAAAATCTTGAAAATGTTATACAGTACATGGACTTCAGAACAGTACAAAATTTTAAAAAAGGCAGTTCATGTCTGCTTTAAAGAGACAGTTTGCTCAAAAATAAAAATTCTGTCATCATTTACTCACCCTCAATCTCTTTCTTCTACTAAGCACCATTATTCCTTAAAAATATTTTGTATTATGCATCATTTTGAATCTAAAATATACAAAATTCTAAGCATTTTTAGAATTCTATTAGAAAACATGACAGAATTTGAAAGAAAAGGATTTGGTAAAAGTTTGAGGTAAAGTAAGGATAAAAATTGAGGGAAGGAAAATGACATCATTGACATTCAGCTCACATTTTCTCTCCTCCCTGCCTTTCTCTGCGTCTTTCTCCTTCTCTCTCTCCCTGCCATCACTCTTACTCTCTTTCCCTCTCACTCTATCTCTTTTTCTCCTCTCCTCTCAATCCAGGTCTCCTCCTCTTTCCTCTCATATCACCTTTTCGCCAGACTCCTCTGCACAGCAAGCAAACTGAGCCTTATTCAGTTTTATTTTCAGATTTTCTCTGAACGCAGTTCAGCTCAAGTGAGATTCGAGCTCTGATCTTTGACTCTACTATTGTAAATGTACTGCAGGAGACCAAACAACCAGAGGCATACTCCCACCTCTTTGTGAAAACTGAACCTTCTCTACCTTTTTACGGTAACAAACTTCAGTTCTTCTCCTGTTTCCCAAAATAACCTTTTCCTAGACTTTCCACTTTCTGTTGCATTTTTCGCATTTCTATATTTTCATTTATGCATTTGGCAGAATCATTTATCGAAAGCAACTTTTGCATTGAAGCTGCACATTTTGCCTGTGCATTCCCTAACAATCAAGCCCATTATTTTCTCCATGTATTACCAGCACACTATACCGCAGGAGCAATAATACAACACGAATCCAAACATTTACTCAGGCAGGTATTACAGACACTAAACACAACCAGCACTTTCAGCTGGGAAGTCACAATGGTGCCCTAAAGCTGTAACCATGGAAACCACTCTTTGTCGGTTTGCTGAAACGATATGGCAAAGCATGGGCTACAGGAGGTATCAGCAATGGTTACCATGGCAATAACCATATAAAACAGTGATGATCATTACAAGTCCTGTTTTTGTTGTCTTCAGCTTAGGTCAAATGTTATAGAGGCAGGAAGAAGAAACATAACATCCTTCTGAACAACCTCACTGTGGATTGCAATAAACCATATGTAAAATATAGTTGTGCTAATTTGGATATTTTACATCAAATAACTCTCAGAGGAAAGCAGAAGGCACTGGAGCAGTCCAGGTAGGGGAGCCGTGCTTAATCATGGGCTCAATTCTTGATTAGACATGCATGGGTAGATCCAGAGCTATGCCCCTGCACTCTAGCAGACTGTTACAGTGTTATTAAATGATCTGTCTGAGGAATTCAAAGAGACCTGGGACAGTGTAACCCTGGCCGTGATTAAGGATACACACTTTAACAATTGTGCAATTTCAGGGAGAAGATGGGCAATTTTGCCAATTATACCAAAAGCACATCAAAAAGAGATTAAAAAAAAGTCATGGTAAACTTTAAAACATATATTGGCTAAAAGAAATAGTTCACCTAAAACTGAAAATTCGCTGAACACCCTCAGTATGTTTCTTTATCAGAACACATTTGGAGAAGTTGAGCTTTACATCCCTTGCATACCAATGGATCCTCTGCGGTGAATAGATGCCGTCAGAATAAGGGTCCAAAAATATTCAGTAATTCATAAGTGATCTACTTGGCTCCATTCCATTTTAAGATCTTGTGAAACAAAAAACTCTGTTTTCAGTTTGGCTGAACTGTTCTTTTAATGGTCCCCAAATTCATCTTCAAAAGTGTTGCAGATCCTCCCCCAGAAAAACCAAAAGCGGTACTTCATTCATCTCTGTCCATGGTGCTGAATCAAGACTGTGACTGACCTTTGGTTCTCAGCACTTTTCTCAAATATGAGACTTTTCTGGGTGTTGAGAAAAAGGATTGAATCCTGTTTTCCATGCCTAATGTATTCATTTTGTTTAAACGGTGGTAATTTGTCTAACATAAAGTGCTTAAGCTCTGTGTGTATGGACACAATAATTGTACGCGCAAATTTGCATAGTAAATGCATTTTCTATAACACGTAGGTTTTTAACAGGCTGCGACACAGAAACATTCTGCCACATACTCGTTGCTATTATCTCTTGTATGGTCTAACGTTAACAGACCAATCAGAAAAGCTTTCCTTTCGCCTCTCCACAACCCCATTCCCGTGATTAGGTGTAATGGGGGTGGGGGCACCACCGGCATTCACCGGCCGGCTCTTCGGGAAACTAGAACTTCTGAATCAGCTACTTAACTGAGCAATTAAGTGCCGCATCGCGTTCGTTTGTGAATATTTTTGGTGGAGCTGCCTTGCGCAGTAAACGAATGCCTTAACTCGGTGCGGAAATGCACACAAGTGGCCGAGCTGGAGCTGCACGGAGCCCGCACGCATTCTGCACCGCGGGTCGGTGGTGGAGATTCGTGTTTTCAGATTGGTAACAACGGATAGCGGTCGTGCTGGGCGCGGTACGGGATTAATATGGATCAATGACACGCGCCTCATAGATAATGGAATATACAAAACTGTATTTGCGCATTTGAAACTGTTTGCAAGAACACGACCAGTTCACTGTTAGAAATACACCGATATCTGGATCCATTCTTTCTAAGACGCTGTGGGGATATTCAAAGAGAAAAGTGATTCGTTTCTATTACGAGAAAAGAGCATATAATTCCTGGCACTCGGATCAACGACGCATTTATGGAAATTGGGTCTCTCAGATGGAATGAAACTGCAAAGACGTGACTGGTAATAATTCAGAACCATCTTCCTTTCCCTGTCGAAAAAAAAAAAAACAGTTTAAACCAGACAGTTTGCCACTTTACAGCTGGTCGTGTCGGTTTAGGGATTGTCTATGTATGAATATACCCTGTCACTCCCTTAAAAAGTGACCACAATTGCCCATAGTGCGAATTATGGGGTGGGGAGGAGGTGGCTTGGATGTTGACCTCAAATTAAGGCTTAAACCCCAAAGGAAGTCGAACCAAATTGTTTAAGGTTCCTTAAAGTATGTTTTACACACGTAAATATTTCCAACGGAGTTTCAGTTAAAGTTAGATTACAAATTAGTTAGAAATAGACTAAAACAGAACAGACGCTCAGAAATAGCGTTATTCTGAGAAGATAACCATAGAAACGTTGCGCTACTCTAGATTTCGCTTCTCAGTATGCGATGGTACACTGATAAATACTACTACTGTCATTATTTATGACTTCATTATAGATTTGCATATCACAAACCCTTTCAAACGTCTTTGAGGTATCTGCAGGTTAGCTAACTCTACAAGCGATACCAAATACTGTTTGGGTTACGCGAAACGAACCTCATTGCGCCCCAAATTTACTGACAGACTACTGATAGAAAAGTCGTCTCTGAATTTGATTTGCCACATGCAAACAATCGCCCAACGCTGCAGCGTTTCGAATGCATTTTCATTCTGTCTTGTTTCTTCAAAGTAAAGTAAACGCAGTACTAACAAAATGTCTCTGACCCAGAAGGACATGATGAGATTCAACGCAACGCTTCATCATTTCAGTGATCCAGCTGCGTGGGTTGAACACTGATGCTCCCGATCTCTGATGCTGGTTCATCGCCCTTGCGCTGTTGCTGCATTCTAGGATGTTGCGACAAGTGTTGCACGAAGGGCTCAGGACGTCATTCCACAAACTGGGCCACTTTGTCGCCAATCACCCGGTGTTTTTCGCCTCCGCGCCCGTGCTGATCTCCATCCTGCTGGGCGCGAGCTTCAGCAGATACCGCATAGAGGAAAACGTGGAGTACCTGTTAGCCCCCAAACACAGCCTGGCGAAGATCGAGGGGAACTTGGTGGATAGTTTGTTCCCCGTAAACCGATCCAAACACACCCTCTACTCGGATTTGCAAACACCCGGTAGATATGGCCGGGTCATCGTGACTTCGCGCAGGGGAAGCGTGTTGGACCCTCACCACGTTAACTCAGTCCTAAAGGTGAGCGACCTTTCACTTTTTTACACAGTTACAATGTTGCGATAGTGTTGTCAGGACTCCATGAAACAATATTTTATTAATTTTGCAGATCCAGTTCGCACATCCAACTTTCCCCTGAAGCTTATTAGTCTTTCTCATATTTTAGAGATAAAACATGTAAAGAAAAATCATAATTTAATATATTCTCTTCTGCTTTTTCCAGCACTGTTAGATATTTGCATAAAACATCTTATTCAGTTTTTATACTCCAGTCGTTCCTTTCATTTTCTGTCAGTTCATCAAAGTCATAAATTCTGTTATAGCGTTTATTTATTTATTTTACATATTTACGTAATGCTTTGGCTACAAATTGTAAAGAACTTGTTTGAGGTTTTCAGATAATTTTCTTTGTTTAAAGTTGCTGCTATTAATAGCTAGCAATACAAAAAAAATAAATTCATGTAATACCTGTGATAAGAAAAATATTTATATTTGTCAAAATGATAGATTAATCAATATTTATGTAATGTATGTTAATTAAATATTGTATCTGATAGTAGCCCCATATAAGTGAGAAATTATAGATAATCCATAATCGTTTATTTTATTTATTTATCTTGTTTATTTATTTATTTTTGTCCCAGTACTCAGGAATCACTGGGGTGACAACAACTGATTTTATCTCCCCTGTTATACAGGTGCCATGACATTAATTGGATTTCAAGGAAAGTTTTCTTCCCACGGCTTTCCCCGGATCATATATATTTTTTAATATTAGAAAAATTATATCCAGCGTGGCGGTCAGAGTGTTAGCTTGTGGCCTACTTTATCTTGCTGTAACACAGCTTCCCAATCCAGCTCCAAAATTCAGTCCCGCAGACACCACCAACATGAAATATGATGCTGGCAACTTCTGCTTCTACTACTCCCAAGACATCTTAACTTAAAACCCATCTTAACCTTTTTTGGTGGAATGCAGATGAAATTGTGGCTTCACATTTCATATTGACATTTTGCTTGCGTAGACACTTTATTATTAAATGCAAAGTACTCACTTCATGTGCATTTAGACTCATCCTTTCTAACTGGAAATATTCATTTCAATTTCCCTAAGCTAACTGAACTAAGCCTGAGCTGTGAGCAGCAACCACATCTTAAGAACTTTTTAATATTCACAATGCATTGTATAGTCCAGAAATAGAACAACAGGTCTTGGTATAACCTTGTTCACTGTATCTCAGACCTTTGGGAATGAGGTTAGCTCAAATCTGCTGAGCCACGGTTTGATAGAGTCGAATGCAGTGTGACAATTGCATATTCTGGGATCCGATCTGATTCTGATCTGAAAGAAAACAAAATCATGGTTCAAAGCACTCGAGGTGATTATATTCTGTGTAGCATATATAGTATTTTCTATTGCTCTTGTTTCCAATGCATAAAGAGCAGAGAGCCCATTTGGAGCGTCCGTCTAGGTCAGAGAATGTGGGCATGCAGATGTCATGCTTTAGTCTCCAACTGAGGGTTAATTATCAAGCTTGAGCAATTAGAGGCCTGATTGGTGTGTGTCTGACATTTCTTTGCTGCTCAAGGAGGCCGGAGGAGCATTGGAGGAGGCAGCCTCCCCCGGTGATCTGAGTCTGACACAGTCTAATCAGTCTGACATTAACAACGCAGAGAGACTGACCTCAGAGGACAATCAATCCTTCTCTCACATGGATTGCCTTGGAAGAAAGTCGAAAAGTTTTTCTTTGATGTTGTGTTTGTGTTTTTAAACAGGAAGCAAAACTGTTGGCAAACTCTTCCTGCAGCGGCATGCTTTTTTTGTTGCCTGGCAACAAGACAGTTGCAACTTAATGCGATGAAATATTGACATAATCACATACATGAAGTTTACTCTTGAGTATCAAAAGTTTTCATTTGAATTTACACTTAAAGCTGCAAGAACATACAATAATATATACGCCTGTACATAATTAGTGAAATCGTAATTTTTTATTTCTCTTTTTCCACCCCAAGCTACACAACACAATCACTCAGATCCAGGTTCCTATGCTGGGATTCAACTACACCTTTGCCCACCTCTGCCTGTTGGATGACAGCAAGAGCTGCATCGTGGATGACATCCTGCGGGTTCTGGAGGAAATGAGATCAGCACGAGCATCCAACCGTTCAGTACCCCCTCTGCGTTACCCTATCACCAAACTCAAAGACGAGCGGGAAGCATACATTGGGCACCAACTGGGCGGAGTTCTGGCAGGAGGGGGGAGAGACGGGGTGCGTTCTGCTCGAGCCCTTCAACTCACATACTACCTGCAAGCGGCCAGCCCGCTGAATGAAGTGGTGGCGGCCACCTGGGAGCTGCTGTTCTGCAAGGAGTTGGAGAACTTTGGAAAGGCTCATCCAGAGCTTAGCCTATACCCCTTCACTTCGTCTTCCCTCCAGAGGGACTTCCAAAGGACCAGTCGGGTATCAGAAAGGCCGCTGCTCTTTAGCCTGGCTGTGTGTCTTTCGCTGGCCATGCTGTGCTGCTCAATGCGAGACTGTGTGCGTACGAAGCCTTGGCTGGGTCTTCTGGCTCTGGTGACCGTCAGCCTTGCTACACTTACCTCTGCAGGCATTTTCAACCTCACAGGAGGGAAATACAATTCAACATACCTGGGCATCCCGTTTGTCATGTTAGGTGAGATTTTATTCTTCCTGTCGTCCTATAATGCAAAAATGTGCAATACTGTTTAAAAGTTTGGTTCATTGAAATTTAAATAAATATATTTTGTGAACTATTAACATTTTTAAAATGTCATTTTTGCCTGGGATGTAAAAAAGGGAATTTTGTTGATTCAACCTGATATGTTCGTACAAATTTTGTGGGAACTCGCACAAATTTGTACAATTTTTGCTAAATGACATGCTCCTAAATTCACATTAATTCATATGAATGACCTAGCACTAGACAAACTGTATAAAATATGTACAAATTGGTTGTGAGATGTGTGCTTAAGAAACAGTTCTTTTTATTATCAATGCTGAAAATAGTTGTGGTGTATAATATTTTAGAGGAAACTTTTAGGTTTCTTTAATGAACAGAAGAGCAGCATTTATCTAAAACAAAATATACAATTTCTACTGTCGCTTTTGTTCAATTCAGTCCATCTATCCAAATTTTTGAATCGTATATGTATGTGATCCGTGCTGTTTTCTCTCTAATCACTAGCCTCCATTGCTGTTTGCATATTCGTTCTGTTCTTTTGATCTTCCATTAACATACTGTGACTGCTTGTATTTTAAAAGACTGTCAGGTTAAACGAGTACACCTTTTTGACTGGCTGGAAAGCTCCGCACTGCACTTTTGTCAAGGTGTATCATTAAAAATGAAATGCTCCACATCAAAGGAATTCCTGATAGAGCTCAACAGAAAGCCTTTAGAGGAATTCCACCCCCTTCTTTTGTCCTCTGTCCGTGAGCCATTCTGGGTGAATCAACTGTGTGCCTGTGAAACAGATTCACATGAGCAGATTTCTTGCGACTAATTACCAACACGCATACATGCATCTTGACAGATCACATCCATCTTGCTCGCTCTCGTTGGCCATCTCTTACACACAGCAATTAGTGCCACGTGTGGGAGGAGGCTTCTGTTGAGAAAATAACAGGCTGGGGCGAAAGACAGAGAAATGAGAAGAAAAAAAAATGGAAAAGAAAAACGAGGGCTTGGGAAAAAAAGACAAGAAGGCTGAGACACGATGCATTTATATTGACCCCCGTGTCACCCACTCCACAAAATTACTATTGCATTTCTATCTCAAAAAAAGGGACATCTGTATCCTTCTGACAATGCTTCAGTCCCAACCTTGGCACTTGTGCCACTCAGCGTCAGCAATCTCAAAATTCTCCCCACTGGTTTTCAATCGCAGGCCGAGTGACAGCATCTCCTACAGAGAACGTTCTTAGTGTAAAAACAGAACTTGCCAGAGTCACCCAGTGTCATGACATATCAATGTCATTCCAGGTTGTTTGTACTGGGTTGAATGGGGGTTCAGAGAAAAATAAGCACAACTCAACGGATGCCTGACAAAACAATAGGCCTTATCTCCGTAGGCCACCGGCCTTTTATTTAAAACAAATTCCATTACAAGGACATTAGCTGTCAGCTGGGATCCCCTGACAGTCCTCTGATGATAATGGAAAGATGGAAGGGAGAGATTTCATAGGCCATAATTGCTAAGATTAATGTCATGTTTATGAAGAGAAAAAGACTGCACTGCATCTCGGGAGATGTTCAGCAGATAAAGGACTTGCATACTAAGGATCAGTCTCTGTGTGTTACATTAGTATTCTATTCTTTATTTTGTTATACTCTATTTATTAATACTCTATTTATTCAGCAAAGAAGAAAGCATCTATTGTACAGGCACAGAGCGAAGGCAAAAGTGTGAGAAAACAGCATGAGAATAAAATTACAGTCTCTCTCTCACTTTGTTTGTCTTGCTCGCAGAGCTTGATTGTTTAGTTTAGCAACAATCTCCTATTACTGCCCATTAGTTCAATCTGAGACCTTTAGCTCTGCTGAAATCCAGAACACTTGAGTCCAATCGTGGAGGCCACAACCTCAGGCCAGTGCTGTCTGGTGACTCTTCTAGCTGTTGTGCTGGGCACACATCCCTGGTCTGCGTGAGAGGCAGTACTGGTGATAGCGGGCCGAGGGAACCTCCGTCATGAATGATGAGTCACTGATGCCGTGGCAACCCTGTAGGTGAGAGCCATCTGCTCACTCTGCCTGCATGATGTAGAAAGCTAGAGAGGAAACTGGAAAAAGACCAGCTGAATGTGAAAGCGTGTAAATGTATGCTAGGGTGCCAGAGTGTAAGCTTCATCATGATGACTTGGACCCCGAATTCCTTTATGTCAACTTCTAAAAGTAGGCTGACCCAGTTTGCCTAATGTCTTTGGCTTCTGTGCTTCTATAAAGTCCCAAGGCTACGTTAGGGGCTGTCAGCCTTCCTCACATCCTTAAGGCTTTCTCCTTTCATCAGATCAATTTTACATGACATGTGGCTATCGTGTGCGAGTGTGACTGAGATTTATTTAGCTACAAATTCATCAGCTGTGAAGATGGAGGAAAAGAGAGTGGGCTATAGTTAGATCATGCTCTGTAAATAGAGCTGGTGGTAGCCAGGAGGCTTCTTTGGCTTTGCTTTCAAGACTGAATCCTTTCTTTATTTTGATTGATTTTCCAGTAAATTGCAATGGCGAGGAGGTTTAAATAAGGAATGGTGTTTTCTATAGGTTACAGTATGTATAGACTGAATTGGAATTGGATTCGAATTAGATTTCACGGATGGATTTACAAATGTTGCAATGCATGCTAAACACTTTTTGACTTAGCTTCCTCACAAAAAAGCAGTGCCAGAGCCAGAGAAAGAGAGCATCTGTTTTTCCTTCACATTCATTGTTGCGATGCAGCTGCAGAGTGACTGTCTTGTCACCGTTTTGTTCAATTATTTACGTCTCCTCTTTTCCCAGCAGCCATTTATATCACTTGAAAGAGCCGCCTGCCAAAATCATTCCAAGCTATGCTTAGACCATTCAAAATCACGTTTATAAATCACTGAAAGACATTTTCTCTCTTCATCTCTTCCAGGTCATGGCTTGTTTGGCACATTTGAGATGCTGTCATCTTGGCGTCGGACCCGCGAGGACCAGCATGTGAAGGAGAGGGTTGCTGCTGTGTTCTCTGACTGTATGCTGCCCTTCACAGCTAGCACGGCCTTGCACGTGGTCACCTTCGGCATCGGGGCCAGTCCATTCACAAACATTGAGGCTGTGCGTCTATTTTGTCGGAATGCCTGTATCTCAGTACTCTTCAACTACCTCTACATCCTCACCTTCTACGGCTCCAATCTGGTGTTTGCCGGCTACCTGGAAAACAACTACCGTCACAGTCTATTCTGCAGGCGTGTGCCCAAACCTGAGTTGCTGCAGCAGAAACCGGCATGGTACCGTTTTCTCATGTACACTCATTACAACGAGGAGGCAACGGAAACAGGGCCACTGCGTGCTTATGAGAGTCACCTGCTGGTGGCCTTTATGAAGCGGTACTATTGTGACTGGATCACAAACACCTACGTCAAACCATTCGTGGTTCTGTTCTACTTGGTTTATGTTTCCTTCGCCCTCATGGGCTACCTTCAGGTCAGTGAAGGGTCAGATCTTAGCAACGTGGTTGCCACTGAAACAAGCACTATAGCATACACCCGTGCACAGCAGCGGTATTTCAGCAGCTACAGCCCCGTGATTGGCTTCTACATCTACGAGTCCATTGAGTATTGGAACACCAGTGTGCAAGAGGACCTACTGGAATACACCAAAGGTTTTGAACGCATCTCCTGGTTCGAGAGTTACCTCAACTACCTTCACGGGCTGAACATCACCACTAGCCTGTCACGCAGCAACTTCACCGAGCGCTTGCGGTCTGGCTTTTTGCACCAACCCCAATATGTGCATTTCTCGGATGATATCATCTTTGCCAAACGTGCAGATGGGGAATTTGATGTGGTAGCCTCGCGTATGTTTCTAGTGGCCAAGACAACAGAAAACAAACGAGAGGAGATGTCTATCCTGCTGGACACGCTAAGGAAGTTGTCTCTGACCTCTAGGGTGAAGTTCATCATCTTTAATCCATCCTTTGTGTATATGGACCGTTACGCTTCATCTGTTGGGGCACCCCTGAAAAACTCTTGCATCGCTGCTCTTTTTCTGCTCTTCTTTTCCACTTTTTTGGCAGCTGACCCACTGGTGAATGCCTGGTTGACTGTGACAGTAGCCTCTGTTGAGTTCGGGTTGGTGGGTTTCATGACCCTGTGGCAGGTAGAGTTGGACTGCGTCTCAGTGCTGTGTCTGATCTACGGCGTGAACTATGCCGTAGACTCCAGTGCTCCGCTGGTGTCTGCATTCGCCCTTGGCCGGGAATCCACCCGTACGCGCTGGGTGAAACTGGCTCTGGAGCGACATGGCGTTCCTGCCCTTCAGAGCTACTTGTGTTATGGGGCTGCTCTGCTCCCTCTCGCAGCCGTGCCCTCAAATCTCACCCGCACGCTCTTTAGGTGCCTCTTTCTCACCGCCATCATCACCGCCTTCCACTGTTTGGCCATTCTCCCCGTCCTGCTTACCTTCTTGCCTCCCTCCAAGAAAAAACGGAGGGAGAGAAAGAATGGAGCGGAAAATCGGGAGGAAATTGAGTGCGTGGAGATGGTGGACAGCACACGTGTGGTTGATCAGATTACCACTGTCTGACCACATGCCCAAAAGAGAGGTAGTCCGGAGGATGTACAAGAGAGAAAACAACAAAACACCCCCAGGGGGTGGCAGAAGAAGACCTGAGATATGAGCGTTAGCCTTTGTGCAGCTGGGATTCCAGTTCCCATACTTGAAAGCCTCTAGATGGTACTTTATGGGTGTTCTTTAGTTTGAGGCAACATTTTAAACAAGGCTTTGTTTGATAGTAAAAGCAGATGAGTTTGAGGTTAAGGCATTAACAATGGGTTGTCAGGGTAAAAGCCCTATGCAGGTTTTGCTGCAGCTCAATGAGAACAAGGAAGGCCACACTGCTGCACAGTTGCAGATAGTCACAGAGGGGGGCTCCTCTGGTCTGCAGTATTACAGCAGCAGTAGAGCGGAAACAGTAACAAGCAATTGCTTTGACAAGGCGTAGATAGAGACTTAAAATGTTTCTGATGCCCCGAGAACCATACTAAGACTTTCACGGGGCACTAAGCTAAAGACCAAGCAGCCATATTCACACCTGCTGATAGACATGACTTTAATGCGCCAAATGTTGTCTTCTCAGAGGTTTGATTTTTTGGTCAGGGCCATGTATTTGTCTTTTGGTATATGGTGGTATCAAAAATGCATAGTATTTGAAAAGTATTTTCACTGACCATGGTGAAAGTCACCTCCCCCACCACGACCAATGTCTCAGAGGCATTTAAGGCTCATCTGCCATAAAGGAATGTATAAGAGAGAAAAAAAACGGGCGGGTGAAAGAAAAGGACGGAAGGGGGTGGGGATGCGTCTAAGAGATACACAGAAGCAAGACTCTGCTGACAGGTTGGTATACTGTGCAATGCTTCCATGGTAACTGTAGGTCACAGTTTAGTTGCATAGTGTATGTATAATTTTTTCTACCCTCTAAGTTCAATAAGGGCATTGGTTACCAATTAAGTTGTGCTGCAGTGGGGAGTATAATCTATGAAGGATTTATCCCTGCTGTTTCTTGCTTATTTCGTTTGCCTCTAAAAATTCAGAAAATCACCTTGTCACAGACAATGCTCTTCATCAATATGCATGAGCCAGAGTCCTTTCGTTTTCACCCTCTTTTGCCCTCTGTGTATAAGAGGTTAAAAAATATATATACAGTATATACGGAGACTTGGAGCAGAAAGAGAGCATAGTAAAAGAGCATCTGGCCAATCAATGGCCTTTTCAAATTTTCCTAAGTACCAAAAGCAATTGATATCAAATCAATTATAAGGTAAAATAGCATCCCCTTAAACTCTGACTCTTACTGTTATTGTGCAGGGATTAATGCTTTAAGGCCAATGGGGCAGGGGTTGGGGCATAGGCTTTTTTCAAGTCCCTTATCTCAAGCACACATGTGGACTGTGACATTGATATTTATGATGACTGTGGCATTATAGGAAGGTTATTTATTGCAGCTTGTGAAATATTGCTGAATGCATAGCTACAGATAATCATGTCAAGGACAAGAAAGGGAAAAAGACAGTTAGACATGCACATGATTGGACACAACGCATACTGTAAAATAGGCTATTTCTTTAGATCGTTCCATCAGTACTTGACTGATGGTCCTCACCTACTCCAATCTTAAGAAGCATTTCTGAATCACTGCACAGCCCACGAGTATCAGGATGAGATATACACATTGGGACATACACATATGTGGCTAATTAAATCAGCCCATATATATTTACAGTTGCTAGAGCCTCTCACAGCTGATCTTACTCATCTCAATGAAGTAGCCAGTACTCAATACCCTTTCCGACTAATCTGAGGATAGTGCTCTGAAAGTTTCTCTCAACAGTTGAATTAAAGTGTCTCTGAGTGATCTCAGACCAGCAACCCAGCTGCGGCTTTTACTGATCTCAGTGAAGCACTCAGACAGCTCTGTCTGATCTCAGAACAGTGCTGTAAATAGAGCATTCGCTGATCTCCGAATAGCACTTAAATACATCAGAAACATTATTTTTGTTTGTTTGTATCACTTTTTTGAAAGGCCCTATACAGAATAAAAAAATATATAGTTTTCTGGTATTAAGCATAAAATGTGGTTATGTTTTCCAGGAGAGTAAAAACAATGCTGAGAACATCTCTTATATATGCCTTAATATTTAATGCAAATTTGGTTAAGTGCATTTATCTTGTTTTTTTTTTTTTTTTGGACATGGCAACAAGATGAAGGACCAATTAGGACAAAAATTAAGAAAATGATTTTGTGCAGTGTAATAGCATCAATCATGTCTAATCCATTTTCTATCTGTCTATTTATCTATCTTATTTCATATATATATTCATATATATTTCATTTGGTTGGAATCAGCATAGTTTTATGTGGGTAAAATGGTCCAGTTACGTCTATGTACTTGACTGTACTTGAATGCGTGTACCCTTTAATAGAAATCTCATGGACCTACAGTGAACTTCATTTTATAAATGAAGCTTAAAAGTTCATGTTCATTGCAATCTCTTATTTGTCCTCCCTGTCTGTCGAAACTGCTGGATTTGAACATTTAACGCAAAGCCCTTCGCATATCTCTGCTCTCATAGAGATTCACTCAGGCTTACATCCTTCCATATCATTGGTACAACACCTCCACTATTTTATTCAGTCCAAATATGATTGCTGTGAAGCAGTATTGGCACAAGGCCCTTTGAAGATGTCAAAGCCAGTGGGAAGAATGAAGGGAAAAAGTATATACCCACACTGGTTTGCACACACGCACGCACACACACAAATTTAGCCTAGAATTCATGCATTCTACCTGACTGATATGCCTATGGAGATGATTGTTGTTTTTTATCTGTTTCTATCAATTTCAGAAGAATAAAAATAAAAGAGGGTGAAACGAAGAGAGAGCAATGTTGCATCATTTGTTTGTGTTTTAGCAAATCCTTATTAAATTAAGCATTAGCAGTAAATAGGATAAACGATTCCGCTCCGTTTTTTAGTTTTGAAGTATGCTGCCATCTAGTGGGCTGTGCCCTTACATGACACTGTTGGAGACCTTGTTAATTGGTGGAAAAAGTGCATGAAATTAAGCATGAAGTACAATGCCATATATGAGGGTTAATAGTGTTACAGTATAACCAAAGGAACCAACACACAAGGAGAGCGAGTATGGAAACATAATTGGAACTACTCCCACAGTGTGACATTACCAACAGCCTCTACACATTGAGAGCGCTCAGATTCTCAGAGGACTTCTTTAGCGTAGAGAGCTGTGAAAATTGCTAGGCTGTCATTACCATTAGTAAAGGGTTCATTAATACAGCAACAAGAGCCATATGAGCAGTGGTGTGTGAGCCAAAAAGCACAAGAATAGGGGAGTTTTCCCTTCTTTGAAACAGACATTAGACAAAGAGTATTGAATTACACACGATACATTTCCTACTGTCTAATGCCACTGGCAGTCACGCAAATGCTGTGGCATACCCAAACTCAGTCCTGGTCGGCTATGTGTGGGATCTAATCAGTACCACAGAGACTGATCATGAGCAGAGATTACAGAAGAAGACACCAAGGGTGTGCCTTGAAGTAACCTAATACTGTTTTGTCCAGGTGGGTTTTTCACTAAACAGTTCTGTTGAATTGCATCCACTGCTTACACAACCCATCAGATAAGAAAAACAGCCAGCATATATTCTAATAGGCTGGTTTTAGGTAGAAAAAAAGAAACAGCTATGTGCAAATGAACTAAACCACAGAGAGGTTTAATAGACAAAAGGTGCAAAAAAAATATAGAAGTGCATCAGTACTCTTTTTGATTCAGCATTTTTTTCAGGTGTGATCCGTAACCATAGAAACTCAGTCTACTGAAAAGATCATCTCCATCAGGAGGAAGTCATAAAAAGAAAAAGACTCACACTTTTGTTGATGATGCATCTCACTTCCTACTTAAATGAGGTCCAAATAGAAACCTAAAAACAAACAAACAATGTTTGAGGTTTTTGAAAACACTTAAATATGAAATAATATATATAATTTGAAATGTTTAAGATTGATTTTGTCAAGACAGTGTTATTGTTAACTAAACTCAAAATTGTAATCGAATTGAATGTGAAATAAACTGAAACAAATAAGTTTACTAAAAATACTAAAATTAGAACACACAAAATGATATCAAAAAGACTAACTGTATAAATCATACAAAAGCTAATGTTTGTCTTCCATTAAATCACAAGATATTCTTGGGAACATTCTCAATTAGTCTCATATATATCACTTACAAAATAATACTACATACTATTAAATTTAACTAAAATAAAATTAGGTGCATTTTCACGGGTGGATTCTTGCAATACAGGTTGAGCCAAATGCAGTGATCATTAAAAACAAATAATAATTACAAAAAATAAATTGATAAAAACAAACTTGACCGTTTAAAATTATAGCATACAGCACTAAGCTTATTTCACAACTAGACAAAAAGAAAGAGGAAAAAGTGATAAAGGGGCCCCAGGGTTCCACACCCTGCGTAATAGAAAAGATGATCTGCTGTAAGTGTAAGGGCCATTTTCACAGGTGTCTTTGTTTGTGCGTGTGAGAGAAAGAGAGAGAGAGCTACTACAGAGAGAGGCTAACAGGAGAGTTGAGGGGGAGAGAGAAGTTAAACCGGTCTGATCTCCTCCGTACATCATTTTTCTCTGTCAATTTCACCCACCATGCCATAAACACAATGTTTCCAGCATTTTAGCAGTTCCTTTTTCTAACAACCCACATCACATCCTATTCACATAGAAATATGTCCTTTTTAAAGGTGTGTTTAATCCAAAATTAAACTTGGTCATCATATATTCATCCTCTTCTTATTGAAAAAACATCCTTAAGTTGTCTGAAGCCATGAATGAATATACAGAACAGACAAAAACACATTGGTGTCACTTTCACATGCAACTAAATAATCTGTTACTATTGATACCAGAAACAATTCCTTCATGAAAGCACAGCAATCAATCCAATAGAGCTCAGTCTGAACGAACAGGTCAGTAGAGGAGGCTAAATAGTTATTATTACCTGTACATTTTTGAATTTGCCATCAATTTGGCAAAATTACATTTTTATGTGAATGGCTTGGATCCATTCGACTGGCAAAAAGTATTGCAGGTTATCGTACCTACTGTGTCTCATAACCTAATTTTATAACAACAAATTTTATTTTCTTTAAATAAAGCTGGCTTCAGAGGACTAGAAATGTCAATGCAGTCAACTTCTTCTTGCCATATTTAGAGCTGTACAGCTCCTAGTCAACATTCACTTTCATTGTACTGTATGTAAAAGGAACATTCTGCATAACATCTCCTTTTCTGGATTTCTCTAAAACAATATCATACAGTATTAAAATGAGTAAAAACAATGACAAAGTTTTAGAATTATCACTTGAACATAAACATTCTCCTGCTTAAACACAAATTCATGTCTGTCTTTACATGTGACGCATTTCACAGGTGAAAGGCATGCAATGCGAGGACACTTGCTAAGTCATGGAATATTTGAGCTGTCTGTGTGACGTTAGCACAGCTTTCAAAAAGTAATCCTAAAAACAGCCAGGGTGTCTGACCCCTGAAAAAGAGCAAGAAGAACCCTGAAGGGCTGACACAAGGCATGCACAGATGGGCATGCTTTACCTCCACTGACAGGCTGCCGAGGGTCCAGGAAATGTCTGAGTCCACATCCTGGTCCCTGCTGTTCCTGAAAGAACAGGTCGCCACCAGATCACTTTTTTATTAAGTAACCATGGTAAAAGACAGTAAGAGTGCTTTTCAAATGCTTATCTCTGTATCTCATTATTTCAATTATAACATGTAAATAATACTGTCAAAGGATTCAGAAAAAAGCCCCTTTAGGTTAACATTTTAAGATTTAATAATGGAAATGCAATCACTTCAGAAACAATATCAGTCATCAGTGCACATAAAGAGTATCATAACTAAATTGTCTTTGACAAAGGAAAGCGTCGTTTTTGCTGACAGAAAAGTCAGCAAGTGCAGAATAGAGGGAGGCGTGTCATCCTCGTATTGGAAACACAAAGTTCTCACAATGATGGGAGTGTCACAACATTTTTTCAACCCCAAGAACTGTCTTTTTAACTTTTTCCTGTTTCGAAACTGCGTTGCTTTCTTGTTTTTCGTTACCTGTTAATTCGTGACAGTCGAAAACTCAAGCACACGTCGACTAGCACCAGGATTTTATTTCACGTGGAGCAGTTTGGATGGAGTTGAGAGCGGCGAAAGAGCCGCGAAATTAGGATGTCTCCAGGCGCATCACGCGCGACGACACCAGGTGAGCGGAAGACCTTATGAACAAATTCAGACTGCTGTATTACACAAGACGGACGAGACTTAAACGAGTGTATTTGCTGATATTTCACATTTTAAAAGTTTAAGGGATAAAAATAAGTCGTGAAGTCAGGAGGAAAGTACAATGCGAGTCGTGTAAGTCAGTAGGAAAGTACAAGGCGTGATAGATTGATTGACAAGTTCAGCTGTGTGACGTGTTCCATAATCAACACTTTGCTATTTTATATGCATGTTTTTGCATCATTTATAGGCTCCTATTAATTGGGAGAATAAAACAAATTAATAAAAAAAGTTTGAAAATGGTGACGAACTGAAAAGTTGCATGATCCATGATATACAGTTTCCCTTAAACATTTTACTTTAATGCTCATTATCAATCACAGTGGTGCAGAGATGGTGCCCACTTCGCTAACCTGCTTTTACCAGGTGGAACATGTCCTTGGGTCAACATCTTTGTGATTAACCAGTCAGATTTACAGTTTACAGATTTTGTGAAGTTTAGGCTTACAATCAGTATTTGGTGCTTGTACATCAGTGTCAGTCATTTCTCATTTCTTCTGATTTTGGCATCACTCATGTATAAGGGTAGGTATGTGTGTAGAGATATGGTCAACATTATATTTTTGCATTAAAATGTTGCTCCAGGGTCAACAAAATATGTTCACCAAGGGGCGCATCGAACTTGGTAAATTCAGGACGGGTCACTTTGGTCACATTTTTAAGTATAGTATGTTGACCGTTTTCTACAGTAGTATTGGTTTGCTTTGGACAGACATTTATTTTGATAGACAGACAGATAAATTAATTTATGGGGTGATGTGTGATGGCAGATAGTATATTTATCTTTAGTTTTAGTTAGTTAACTAAAAAAAGAAACTAAAAATATTTATCTCTCTCCATGCCACCGAGAATGACAGAAAAGGATAAAAAAAGAAATAAAATTGTATACTTAGGCCTATATATTTATATATGTATTTACATTTTTATTTTTTTTTCTATCAACTGACTGTGAAGAAAGAAATAGATGGCTGGAGATTATCAGCACATTTAAATGTTGTCCAACCAGCTTGCATTCCAGAAAAAACAATAACACACTGTATTAATTTGACTTCTTTGGCCACCAGGCTTCTTAATATGATTTGTTTTTTACGTTTAGATTTTCAAAGATAAAACAATGATATACAGTATACTAAACCTGTAACATCACTCTCTAATTCAACATGAACATAACACGTGAAGGAAGTGCATTGTGGTTTTTTTTTTTTGTAAATATTTGTTTGCATTCCTTTTTCTAGAATTCTTGACAAGAAGTTATGATCCTGATACTGGTGAATCTACATACTGGTGAATCTATCCTTTGTTCGTCTAAACAAAGGGATATACTGTATGAGTAGCCCCATAACAAATTTATTTTAGTGTCTATGCAAATAAAATATAAACAGAAAACGGAATGAAACATTTTCATGACATAAGGAATATGGGCTTCTAAGAAAGCTAAAAAAAAATATACAGACTGAAGCATTACCAAACTAATTTCTAGATAAATATATTTAACACAGAAACCTCCGTGGCTTCCATAGACCTAGGAGTCACTATTTTACAACAGCCTGATATTTTCAGACTTTCCTTGACTGTGAGGCCTCTGCAAAGTTAGTGCCTTTGGTCATCACAAATCATCATAACACCTCTGAATCCTGATACTCGTGAACAGCAATGAATGGAATTAACTATACATTACAACATTCCTCACCACATATTTCTGTAAAAAAAAAAAAACCTGAAGCAAACACAGATAACCATTAAGTTTTCCCATAGATATCAATTCAGTTCTCAGAAAAATTTGTAGTATAAATAATCCAAAAGCAGAAGAATGAAGATAGATAGCTACTTCTCTTTGATGTTCAGTTTCATTGTTCTAATGCAAATTACCTCACCTGTGGGTCTTATACATCCTGAGATTTTAATTGGAGTGTGAACAATAGAGCTGATTACTGTTTTCATGTTGAGAAATGCGTTATAATTGAGCCCAGGTTGTGATGTTGTTATCACAATTACAGAATGCAAGTGTTTGCTAAATGAGCACACAGTACAACCTCTTAACCTCTGCCTTTTTGCACTGATTTCTGTATACAGTAGAGTGTAATCACAAAATGTTCAACAAATAGTCAAAACAGATTTATACAGTATCTCAATTTAGCTGGTGTGTGCAATAACTGCATTGTTTTGTGGGCAAAAATTCACCATTGACAGCCATTCAAAATATCCATGAATTCAAACTGAATACATATTAATTCAATGACTGTATGCAGCAGTGCTAATAATGCATAGCCAAATATATTAGATCTTGTTGGAAATCAAGTCTTTTATACAAAGAGAAAGAAAAGGTAGAGAGCAAGAGAGATTGTGTGAGTGGCTGGATGAATAAACAGACAGACAGATTTGATGAGAGAGACTGCAGTAAGTTGACTGCCACTTTACATTAGACAGAATTACAGCCTCTCCCACAGTTAGTCCAGACAATAAACCAGGAGCATTTCATCAGAGTTTTATTCAAACATCCCCACGTAGCCATTCAATCACTCTCAGCACCAAAGCCATCTCAGTATGTCTTATTAATGTAAACCAGCCACAGACATTTAACATTTCCTGTCCTTTCCATCTTTAAATCAAGTCAGGCTTTTATCCCCTTTTATAGGGAGTCACCATAGACAGCACAAAAGTCTAAGATTTGGGCATAGACTAGGACTTTGAACAATGCACGATGAGTGCACCTCTAATAATCAGGATCAAATTAGCTTGCAGCTAACCTTTTAAAAAATATACAAATGTTCACTTGGGCACTGTTTTGTTTTTATTACAATGCTATTCAAAAGACAAAGTTAAATTATGCGGCTTACTGTGGATATTTGTTTATTTGCTCAAAGCAATGTGCGGAACATATGCAAACATATCTATGCAATCTTATTTTATTAATCAGGCTTTTATTGCATTGTGAAAAGTGATTGATGCTGAAAAAAGATTTATGCTGCTACTTTGTAAATTGTTGATAAAAGACTCCACTAACAGGTACAGTATAAAGTCATAAATGAGCATTCTGAATGTAAACAGGGTACATTTTAATTTTTATGTTAAATGACAAACTGAAAGAGCTTTATAGAAGTAATGACCTTCTCTCAGTTACGCCCTGTTATTGTATTGAAGAAAACACTCTTTCCTTTCCTTATTTTGAACAAAAGAGTCCCTTTGTTTTTCTTTGAAGGATGCTTTACAAGCACGGCAAGCACCTGAGTGGACGATACAAGAAGTCCGCACAACACTTTGTCTGGCTCTTCTGTCTTTGGGTTCACCTCTTGCCTCAAGGTTAGTACAGTATTCTACTATTTTACCAAAATGTATTTGTTCTAAAACACTTGCGGGACTTGTGGGAGTTAAATCTAAAGTTGTACTGAAACAGATGAAAAATGATCATCTATCTTTTTGCACTGTTTCTCTTTCAATTTATTTCTGAGCAAAGTACAGAGTAGAGAGAGAAATGAACAATAGTTTGGCTGAGAATCAAGTCCAGAAAAGATAGCCTTTGCTTAATTGCTTGCCAGCACTCCCGTACAAGTCTATAAAACTCTTTCAAGTAGTAAAACGATTAATAAGAATGGAAGGAGGCTGTAAATTGCCAACAGAAAGAGTCACTCTATGCAATAGAACAACACACAACCTTTTAAAGAGGAGCATTTTTTTAATGGCATTATGACATGTGACCACGTTTTAGATTGAATTTAATAATAAATACTTGTATACCAGGAGAATTCACACACCCAGGGGGCATCTAGCCGGAGGAGAGTGAGAGAAAGAATGGATGAGATAATGTGGAGGAGTCCAGTGGCCCCCAGCATGATTGTCCTAGCTTTAATGAATTAATTAGTAATGATCACAGTGAAGAAAAAGGGATTCAGAGCATTTCATTTCTCATTCTCCAAGAGAAACCACCATCACCACACTTACAGAGCAGAAACAGTGAACGATATAAATCGTTGCAAAGCAGCTTTACAAGAAATTAAGTTTCTACAATGTATTTAGTCAAGTGGATGTACATATGGCAGAAATATCTAGTAAAAATCAGTTAAAGGGATCGTTTACCCAAAAATGAAAATTCTGTTGTCATTTACTCACTCTCAAGTAGTTTCAAATCTGTATGAACTTCTTTGTTTTGGCGAACACAAAGAAGGATATTTTGAAAAAAATTGTAACCAGGCTGTTTTGGGTCACCATTAACTTCCATAGTAGGGAAAAAAATACTGTGGAAGTCAATGGTGACCCTAAACAGCCTGGTTAGAAACTTTTTCAAAATATATTTTTGCAAGACAAAAAGTTTATTTCTTCTTTCTGAAAATGTTCTCAAGAAAAGGCAGAATTCAACAATTACCTTTTTTTAATACCGTGGTGGAATCGGCTTGCATAGAAAAGTTCTTATACTCGTTATAGGAATATTTCACAATATTCCTGTTTTTACAATATTTTTTATTATTTTTATAAATGCAGCCTTAAAGAACAAAAGAGACAATAATCAACCATAGCTTTTGGATGGTAGTGTATTCTGCAAGCCAATGTATTAATTTTAGAATAGTTTTTCCAAATAGAATGTGCTTGGCGATTTTTTATTACACATTCGCTTTCAGTTAAGTTCTCTCTCCTTTCTGCTATGCAATCAAGTGTTTTTTTGCTTGAACAAGTGCATCATACGCATGAACACTCTAATCACAATCATTTAACTGTAAAATGAAGTAGAATAGTGCACACTAAATGGGAAGAACATCCCCAGTTACAAGATGAGCATGTATTTGAGAGAAAATGTGAATGAAAGAAAAAGACTGAAAAACTGGACAGGTGTGAAATATTTCCAAAGTGATAGATGACAGAGTTGGAGAAGCAACTTTAAAACTAGACTGTCAAGCTAAACTTTTTGTCAAGTTAACCTTTGAAGCTAACTACTATGAAGCTATGTATATCATTCATAATCACTGTTCAGAGCCATATTTTTATATACATTTTTACCAAATGCAACAAAAAAATAAGCATAGAATTTGTGTTTTGACAGTGCAGACACATTTACTTTATTTTACACAAATGAAAACAAGGCTGTGAGGGATTGATTCGGTTCTGTGTAGATGAAAGAGCCTTGAAAAAATAAGTCTCCAGCAGACAAACATCTTTGTGACCTAGAGCATACACCATTATTAAATATGGGGTCTACTGAGATTGAGTAAATGCTGGTTCAGAATTAACAACCAGTCATGAGTTATATTAAGACATAGCCTGGTGTACGTCACACCTCCATGGTATTCATGGTATGTTAGACTAGCACACACACATAATATAAGTCAACATTTGGCTGTCAAGTTGTTCCTTTCAGGCCAAATCTGGGCCAGCCTGTTTTATCTGGTTGTGTGCTTGTCAAAACATCAAACAGAAGAATTATGAAACTGACAGGCCTCATGGGAAAGTGGTAAACTGGAGAGGTCAGAGGGGATTAGAGTTAAAAGTTAATGTGAAGTTTTGTGAAAATTTAACAGAGCAGAATCATTTTCGGTGTCTTGAAAAGACCAAAGGGTATAGTGTCCTTAAATTCACAGCCAGAGTTGTTAATAGGTTATTATCTAGTAAATGTCAGTGGCCATACAGACAGTCATTGCTTTTGACAGAAGGCTTTCTTCTGGGTGATGTTAACCTTTAAAAAAATAAAAACCTTGGATGAAATATGCATGAATTCAAAATTGACCCCATATACTTATTATATGCTTCACGTCTTATTGTGGAATGAATTATAGGGCAGGTTCGGGTGTGGCTAAATTTTGGCAAAATTATGTGGGCCAAAAAACGTTCAATTGTCCATAATGTAGTGATGTATGACATCCTTTCGTAATCAAGCATCTTTCTGTTAGTCTACAAGGTGAATCTATGTGACCAGCTCGCTCTGAATTCCGTGTTGGGAAATGGTTCAACCTCAAGCAAAATTCCCGATTGCATACATTCATATTGAAAAGACTGAATTTTCCCCACAAAACTATTGAACTGTAAATATCACTTTTTTTTAAGAAATCTTAGGAATGTTTAAATTAAAAACTTTAAATAAATAAATAAATAAATAAATTGCCCTGCCTTTAGAGTAGCTTATATTTTTTTAACTTTTGTTTTGTTTTGCTATGGACATTGTCATTTTCTGTGAAATATTTTAATATGGTCTTAACATTCTGACAATAACAAAATAATTATTTATATGGAAGCAATAACCGATATATTGGCTGAAATAATTGCATATTTTTAAAATATTTTATTTCACTGTTTTTATAAAACAATCTTAATAATCAATCTTTTTTATGCCATAAAAATTTAACAAATATAGGGCTTATATAAATTATTGAAATAAAGAAATTATACATGCCCTTTAGTCAACATTAAACAAAAAATAAAAGTAAAATATAACATTCACAAATATAAAATATGAAAATTAAAAAAATGTACATTGAATAATAAAATCTCTGGCCTAAAGAAATATTTTATTTTATTTATCTTTAGAAATAAGAGTGGAATGGACTGATAGAGATGTCATTAAAATGTCCTACATAAGGAGAAAAACTGTGAAAAATCTTTTATTTTTCTCTTTCTCCCCAGTGAATGGCTACTTTATGTCTAATGCTAAGGCTGTCTTGCAAGGGTGTGATGACCACTGGACCTTACAGGAAAAGGAGCGCATGTCTGTGCTCTTCCAAACCACGGTGTGCGTGGACATACAGGTTCTTTCCCCAGGCGAGTGGACAGCATTTAGTTATGTCTCGGCCCCTGCACCCCGCTATGAACTCGCCCTGCAGGGGGACGCAAACAACCTGTACGCCTGGCTGTTGGGTGTCCGCCACCAGTTCCCTGTCAAGCTGACCGTTCACCGCTGGTACCACATATGTCTACGGTGGGATGCCCCTCGCAAAAGCTTCAGTCTGACAATAGGAGACAACTCTGAAGTATACCAGCGGACCGCCATTGCCCGAGCAATCCCTCCTTCTGGACGTCTTCTACTAGGTTGCCAACCAAACGAAGCCTCTCCTGGGGCGAAACTGGCCACCGTGGAGCTCTACCTGTTCCGCATATGGGACGATGTTGGAGAGCATAGCGCCTGCAAGGATGGGACAGTGATTGGCTGGGACTCACAACTTTGGGCCGTCACACGAGCCCAGGCTAGAGTCCAAGATTATATGTTGCAATGTGGTGAGTACAGAGATTCACAAAAGGGAAGCTTGTTTAACCGGTTGATAAGAGAGGAGGGCTGAAAATAGCAATGATAATTTGCCTAATGACTGCGTATAAGCCAGTGTCAGATCAACTCTGCAAACCATAAACAGCCTGAAGCCCTTTATCTCTCTGAACTAAAAGTATGCTGTGTACTTTTTTGTAACGTCTTCAAAGCAATTTAAAGCTTAAAATATTGCTGACTGAACCACCCTAAGAGACAACTTGCTTGCCAAGACCAGCATGTGAATTGGTTGAGATATTTCGTGTGTAGGGTCTTCATATACATGCATGATAAAGATGATGCATGTTGTAATATTGCATGAGTTAACTTCTTTGGAAGATTCACTTTCATGCATGTTTTATTTATAGATAGAATAATGATCCTGTTGGAAAATCAAGCTTTAGCTGGTAGCTGTATTTTGGAACATGGTAGCTGGTGTGTAGCTGGTTTAAGTTGGCCATTATAATGTATCTGATTGACTAGTCCCTATATTCTAAAAATCAGTTTGACCACCTTAAGCTAGTATTGCCAGCTGATGACCAGTTTGTTGCTGCTCCATGATGGCCAGCTCCTTGTACTTGTAGCTAATGAACAAGTTGGACTACCTATAATGACTAGCTATGGCCTCCTAATTACCATCTCAGATCATATAAAAACTAGCTAAAACCAGCTAATGACAAACAAGCACTAGCTGATTACCAGCTTGAACCAGTTAGTGACCTATTTAGACCACATAATTACTAGGTAGGACAGGTTAATGGCCATTTTTGAACCAGCTAGAAACCAGGTATCACGTCCCAGCTCTCAGTTACTGGCTTAATATGGATTTTCCTAAATGAGAGTCACTAGCCTTGCCTGTTCCCTGTATCAGAATGTAACTATCATCTGACCTTTTGTCAAAAATCGTTCACCATTAAGGGTGTGGATCTCTTTGTACATGACTGAATTTTGCACCTTCATTTCAGAAAGGACCTCTGAACTCTTTATAGCCCTTCTCCTGAGGAGCATTTAAATTAAATCAATTTTGTGGTAAATCAGAATTGTAACATTATTTTCTCAACACAAATATGGCGTCTCATTTCTAGACCTGAATAAGTTCACTATATAAGACATGTGTTTCCTACTCCACAGGAAATTATGAAATTGATTTCAAATATCCTACAGGATATTTGAAACATTTCAAAACACATCCAGACCTCGAGGCTGGATTGAAAACATTGAAATTATTAGATCAGATGTCGATGCAGGGTACAAGAAAGGCAGTAGTAACTATACTTTAGTCTTTCTATCATTTGTGCATGCCAATTCTATTTCTATATTTCATCTTTTAGGTCTAGGGCATAAGCGTATGAAACGCAATGTAGAAACAACTTCAACCAAATCCGGTAAGTGCAGTGGAAGTGTAAACTCACTTGTAATACTGAGTAATATTGTAGTTTGGTGGTGGGTAACTGTCTTGAGTAAGTTATGCCCCAGACTATAAGCCATTCAGAATTTAAAGTTGCCTATTTTCTAGCACAAAAACTCAATAGAAGTGGTAGCATTAAGACTGAGCAGATACTGTATACAGTAAAATATTTACAATATATCTACATATTTCCTATAATAAGGTATCAGTGAGTCAGTAAATTTACATTAGGGGTTTTCAAACTGCTCCTAGGGCTTCCCAGCAAGACACATTTTTTAATTAAAGTTTTGAATAAGGGCAAAACGGGAAGTGAGCCTCCAGGTCCAGCAACGTTTGAAAACCCATAACTTACATAACTGTCAGAACAAGTTCATTATTATGAGGAATACAAAGGCTACTTGACAAATTATCAGAACACGCTTATTTCAAAAGAAGATATTTTACAGAATGTCCGACCAAAAACCAATTAGCAATACTTTTCATGTACAAACCTGATTCCAAAAAAGATGGGACACTGTACAAATTGTGAATAAAAAAGAATGCAATAATTTACAAATCTCATAAACTTATATTTTATTTTATTTACAATAGAATATAGATAACATATCAAATGCTAAAAAGTGAGACATTTTGAAATTTCAAGCCAAATATTGGCTCATTTTGGATTTCAAGACAGCTACACATTCCAGAAAAGTTGGGACAGGTAACAATAAGAGGCTGGAAAAGTCAAATGTACATATAAGACCAATTTCCACTTATTAGGTCAATTGGATCATAAGTAACATGATCGGGTATAAAAAGAGCCTCTCAGAGTGGCAGTGTCTCTTAGAGGTCAAGATGGACAGAGGATCACCAATTTCCCCAATGCTGCGCCAAAAAAATAGTGGAGCAACATCAGAAAGGAGTTTCTCAGTTAAAAATTGCAAAGAGTTTGAAGTTATCACCATCTACAGTGCATTATATTATTCAGAGAATCTGGAACAATCTCTGTGCGCAATGGTCAAGGCCGGAAAACCATATTGGATGCCCGTGATCTTCGAACCCTTAGACGGCACTGCATCACAAACAGGAATGCCACTATATTGAAAATCACTACTTCCAAAAAGCATTGTCGGTGAACACAATCCACGACGAATCAAAATTCGAACCCAAGTTGTTATTAGTCCTCAGTTCAGAAGCCTGCATCTCTAATGGTATGGGGTTGCATGAGTGCATGTGGCATGGACACATCTGGAAAGGCACCATCAATGCTAAAAGGTACTGTATATCCAATTCTAAAACAACATATGCTCCCATCTAGATGTCGTCTCTTTCAGGGAAGACCTGACAATGCCAGACCACATACTGCATCAATTACAACATCCTGGATCCAGGCATTGAAATGGTCAGCCTGCAGTCCAGATCTTTCACCCATAGAATACATTTGGTGCATCATAAAGATGCGACAAAGAAGACCTAAGACAGTTGAGCAGCTAAAAGCCAGTATTAGACAAGAATGGGACAACATTCCTATTCCTAAACTCGAGCAACTTGTCTCCTCAGTCCCCAGAAGTTTGCAGACTGTTGTAAAAAGAAGAGGGGATGCCTCACAGTGGTGAACATTGCCTTTTCCCAACTTTTTTGAAATGTGTTGATGCCATGAAATTCAAAATCAACTTATTTTTCCCTTAAAATGCTACAGTTTCTCAGTTTAAACATTTGACATGTCATCTATGTTCTATACTGAATAAAATATTGAAATTTGGAACTTCCGCATCATTGCATTCCGATTATATTCATAATTTGTATAGTGTCCCAACATTTTTGGAATCGGGTTTGTGTGACAGTGCTTATGTTTAACGTCAAATGTAATTCTTCCTTTTGTCTTCGACCTCACGGCAAGTTGTAATGAAAAGGCATGCCTGGTCCAGGCACGGTGCATGACGCAAACAGATGTTTTGAATAGCGGATGGGTTAGGTAATCTTGTTGTTGTCTGAAGTTAAATTGCACAGGATTCCAGAGAAAGATTGATGCAGTTGAGCAGAAATCAGATGTATCTGCATATTAATATCATCTTAATCCAGAAAGATTACAGTCCTGCAAACTGAAAGGTGTAACCTGTGTAAACTTTGTGTTCTGTTCTTTTTTACTGTAATGAATTATAAGATTACTCCACACCAAAAAGAGAATTTTGCCATTAATCATACCCATGTCCAAACCTGTAAAAGCTTAATGCGTCCTTAGAACACATTTAAAAAATATTAATTGCCAAGTTATGAACACTGTCAAAGTCTAGAAAATTATGAAAGACATCATCAAAAATAGTCCATTTTCATCAGTGGTTTAATTTGAGTGTTATGAAGCGACGAGAATATGCAAAGAGGATAAAAATACAGATTAAACAATTGTTGGCAGCTGGACCATGACAGTGTTCATTATCAATCAATCACTTTTATTTATATAGCGCTTTTAACAATACAGATTGTAGGAAAGCACTGAACATGATCAAATAGGTGAACAGAGTGATGGTAATGTATAATGACGAGATTAAACTGTTTAATTATCAAATGTAGAGACGGTCTCTGTAGTCAAAACAACGATAATCACTAGGTGCCCTAATTTCTTCAATGGGACAGTCACAAACCTCCCGGTTTTCATCCAAAATGTCTTAAATTGTGTTCTGAAGCCGAACAAAGCTTTTAATTGTTTGGAACGATAAAGGGGTAAGTGATTAATGACAAAATTATAATTTTGTTGTGTAGAAACCCTTTAAATTTATAGGTGTGTTTGTGAGAAACCCATGGTTTAAAGGTTAAGTTTAATATTTTATACATTTACAGCATCTCAAGGTTTAGCCAGCACCCGAGAGTTTGTCTCGACACCTAGTAAGTGTTCCATTTCTACTTCACCACTGCCACATATATATATAGATAGATATAAATTTATATATAAATATACAAATAAAATCATTGTACTTTCTGACTATTTGCATTTAACATTTTTTAATGGAGTTTGTTTAGTGTTGTGTTGAATGACAATTCGTCTCTTCCACCCTTTCTTACCTCGCTTTCCAAGGTCCACTCCAATTAATTTTGACTTCAATAATTGCTGGTTCACTGAAATCCTCCACCCAAGGTCAGTAACTCATGTAAAATGCTGTGGAGAATACGAGAAAGATGAGAAGTTCAGTCAGTGAGCCATAAACAGTACATGTGTAGTACTGGTGGTGTTGAATGGGTCAGCATAGTGGAGTAGTTGACCTTCAGCAAAAAAAGCTTTAAAGGAGATGAATATAGAAACTGATTTCTGTTCCCTTCCACAGGACCGAACCTTCAATCTTCGAATCAGATCTTAAACACATCGAATCCTGCAGGACTCACTATAGCAACTTCTAAACCTTCAGTGACTCTCAGTGCACCAACACAAATTCCCCTACCATCAACTACCACATCAAACACTATTACACTCGCTGTTCAAGCTGGTCCAGCTGTTAATAGCACAACTACAGTGTCAAATACTAAGGAATTAAACACGTCAGCTCCGATTCCAGCCTCACCTATGTCTTACATAACCACTCTAACTACCCAGAGCACGGCAACATCTGCCCAGACACTTTCAAGCGATCACACTAGCCATCCAGTCAGTACTTCTGAAGCAACAGTCAATCATACGACAGCGAGCTCTTCTGCCGCGACTCAAGTAACCAATCAGACAGCAGTTCTACGAACAACGACATCCAATGTATTATTCACAGGTACGGCTATTATCCCTGAGTTCTGATTATGTCTTTTTTCTTCTTTTTTGGAAAAAGACAGATGGCTTCTATTTCGGTGATAATTACAGGATATTAAATTAAATTCCTTACCTTCATTCTCTCATTCTGCCACATATTACATAATTTATACATTATAAAATTAATCCTAATGGTTCAATGCTTTGATGTGTCTTTTCATTTGTTTCAGAGCCCTTCACAGTACAGTGTAACTTTTCCCAGTCCTGTGCTAATGAATGTAAGAAAAAAATCATTTTTAGACAAAGCCTATTTTATTCTTAGAAGACATTTAGATTAAAAGTGGTGATTCCAGAGGATGTGTAATAATATCTCTCTTTTTACGTCACAGCATCATACTACTGGATGCTTGTGGAGGTGAAGGGCTCCAATATGACAGAGGGAGACATTCAAATTTGGGTAAGAGCATTTTTATTTTTTTAATAACAAAAAAATATATAATAGTTGCCCTAATAATAATGATATATTAATATATACAATATATGCTTCGCTCCTCTATATTCAGTTTTCAGATTTTTTTCATAAAAGCACCTGCTCTGCTGGAGTTTCAACAACAGAAATCAATACTACATCTTGTCAGACTAACATAGTCTTTGTGGTAGGTATCATTTGTTTTCAAAAAACAGGTCAGTGCTGAACTTTGATGTTGCCTAACACTGAATGTCTTTTTCAATAATATAGACTGCTGAGATTAGATGTGAAGCCAAGCAAAACATCCAGTAAGTCAAACCTAACAATCTAAGCCACATAAAAAGTATGATCTCATTGAAATTCAATATCAAGTAACGCTACTACTGCCCCCACTCTTACAGGAAGACAAACTGCACTGTGCTGCTACAGATGAGCCAACCTGTGAATATGTGCGCAATCCGAAGGCTGATGCAAAACAGGACTATAAACCCATCGATAGAGATCCAGCTTCTGGGAGATGTAGAAACAGTGGGTGAGTGAGACAAGCACAATTCTGTCATAATTTACTCACCTATTTGTTATTCAAAACATGAAAGTGAAAGCAGACTAGGTCTGTTAGGCTTCAAAATGACCAAACGCACATTAAAAGCAAAATAAATATGGTCCACTTGATTATATAACAAAATAGACAGCAGTCGCATGACTTATAATGCATGGGTACTGTAATTGTTTGTTTTTGAAGTCTCGCCAAATGACAATTGTTTACAGGCAAAGGACTATGCCCAGATCTTAATATTACATCCCCTGGAGGCGGTTTTGTGCACTGCACATCTCCAATGTCTTATGATGATGTCTGCAAGACCCAGGGACCTCTCAATGTCACATGGTAGAATATGCTACTGATTTGCCACACTTTTAATTAGTTCTGGCATTTTTAGTCTTTGCAGATATTAAGTGCAATGTGTATTGTTCACTCTTTCTTGCATTAGTTCTTATAAGGAAAATGGTTTCAGTCCTAAAGACTTGTTTGCAAATCAAATCTGCAATGGTGAGTGTTATTACTTTTTGGGCTTACTATTTCATCATCATTTTCTGATTTAATGCCCGTCAGACTAATGTCACTTTCAAAAATTCTGAAATGTTGTTTTTATTTAGTTGAGAACCAACACTATTGTGATTGTCATGTGTCTACCAACAACGGTGAGTGGAACATAATTGTTCTTTGAAAGAGTAGGTACAAGAATGTGTCATGGACCAATCAGACTTCAAGTTCCCTCTTCTACCTCTTTTTTAGAGACATATTATGCTGTTCGTCTAAACATTACAAGTCCAGATGTGAATTTTACCTACGTTCAGAACATGGTGAGTTTTTAGAGAAAGGTATTTGCGAACAGGTAAAAAGTGTTTTACCAAAACATTGTTGTCTTAAATTACCTTACCTCAATGAATGACAAAATATGTTTATTGTCTTATTAGTTTTGTTGTTCCATTCACTAGGTTGTAGAGTTGAGCACTCCTTGCAACGAAGCCGGAATGCAAGGGTATGTCTGCAATTCCTATCCAAAATAGCATATATACACAATTTTGGGGTCAGTAATTTTTTTAATGTGAAATTTAAACTATTATTTAGCAAGGACACATTAGAAGTGTAAAAAAAATGACAGTAAATATGAATTTATAATGAGATTTCTATTGTAAATAAATGATGTTTTATTCAACACGGAATCCTGAGAAATTGTAAAAACAAAAACAAAAAAAAACATATATTTATATCTATTTAAATATGAAATTGTGTTTACAGTTTCTTTATAGTTGATCATGTTTTATGTTCATAGGTGTAATTCTTTAAATACTGTAAAAGTATCCCAGTTGTATCAGGTAGACATCTATTTGTTTTCCATCTTCAGTAAAAGAGTTTTGTTACAATTGGGTCAAATCTTGTATCTGCTCTAAAAGGTTATGATTTATGCGTTGCAGGGAATGCACTTGGAATGTTTTGGTGAAGGAACAAGGCAAGTTGTACTATTGTGTGTTTGTGTGTTTCTGTTTGCATCTACAGACAACTTAACCTCTCTGTCATTCCCCAGACTCTACACATGTATGGTAACTCTGCAGCTGTCAGAACCGCTGGATGTGTGTACTGTTAGTACTGCTATTGGCAATCTTTGGAAGGACAGAACCAACATTAGTTTTGATGGACCCCTCAGTCGAATTGGTGAGTGTTGACTGGTACTGGTATTGTACTGGTATTCCCCAATTATAGCTAAGCTTATCCAAGTGGTATAATTGTAAAAATGCATTTTTTCCATCTATCTCTCTACTATACAGCTATATGTCGTTTGCCTACTGATTGGGAAACCATTCCTTTAAACTCAACATTCACTTGGATGTCTGTAAATTTCAATTCCAGCCACATTGATGACATGAGAGACAATTTGAAGTGGTAAATCTTGTATTCAGTTCATATTTTACACTGTGCATAGTTCACATTTGTGTCAAATTTCAATTAGTATATTGTCTCTGGCTATATTTACGCTGAAAATCAGTGTGATTTTGCCAAGTAGGGCATGTGTCTTGACAAACGTCTGTTTTCTTGGTAAAGTTAGTACTACAGTTAGTAGTATATAATGGCCTAACCTGTTTGTTTGACAAGAATGTTGTTTCAAAAAGTCTTTGCCAAACAAACATTTCAATCTTGCTCTTTGTTTTCCAGCGCACAGGGTCAGACATTCGCTGTTATTTTAAATGAGAGCTGTAAAGTCTCATCTCCTGAGTCCTACACAACTCAAACTGTCCCTCCTAAAACAAATTCTGCTATATTAATTTCTCCACCAGTTACTACAGATTGGTCACTGACCAACCAAACCCACACTTCAGTTACACCATCAGTCACAAACACTTCTAGTACACCACTCAATACAGCAAGTCTAATATTCAACACATCCATCAACAGTACAAGCAATCAAACAAACACCTTTTTAAATTATACAACAAGTCTGCCACTCAATTCAGTTCCACCAGTCAATATAGCAAGTACACCACGCTATATAACAACCTCAATGGTCAGTGCAACACATAAAACATCAAGTGCAACCCCTCAACTGAGCAACACAACACACTATACAACAACCTCGCCTATCAGTACAACAGGTACATCAAACAATATACCAGCACCATCAGTCAGTATAACAAATACGACACACAATATAACAACCCAACCAATCAGCACAATGGGTACAACACACAATATAACAACTTCAACTGTTAATACAACAGATACATTAATCAATACACCAGCATCATTGGTCAGTACAACAAATACAACACACAATATAACAACCCAACCAATCAGCACAATGGGTACAACACACAATATAACAACTTCACCTGTTAATACAACAGATACATTAATCAATACACCAGCATCATTGGTCAGTACAACAAATACAACAGACGATAGAACAACCCAACCAATCAGCACAATGGGTACAACACACAATATAACAACTCCACCTGTTAATACAGCAGGTACAAACAATACACCAGCATCATTGGTCAGTACAACAAATACGACACACAGTATAACAACCCAACCAATCAGCACAATGGGTACAACACACAATATAACAACTTCAACTGTTAATACAACAGATACATTAATCAATACACCAGCATCATTGGTCAGTACAACAAATACAACA
>JAUMHP010000082.1:10721076-10732236 GCA_032361065.1 Enteromius trimaculatus | reverse complement strand
CGACAGACGATAGAGCAACCCAACCAATCAGCACTATGGGTACAACACGCGATATAACAACTTCACCTGTTAATACAGCAGGTACAAACAATAAACCAGCATCATTGGTCAGTACAACAAATACGACACACGGTATAACAACCCAACCAATCAGCACATCGGGTGCAACACACAATTTAACAACTTCACCTGTCAATACAACATATACATTAAACAATACACCAGTATCATTGGTCAGTACAACAAATTTGACACACGATATAACAACCCCACCAATCAGCACAATAGGTGCAACACACGATATAACAACTTCATCTGTTAATACAATGGGTATATCAAAAAATATATCAGCGTCATCAGTCAGTACAACAAATATGACACACAATATAACAACCCCACCAGTCAGCACAACAGCTACACCATACAGTAAAACAACCTCACCGGTCAGCAT
Organism: Enteromius trimaculatus; assembly: GCA_032361065.1. NCBI lineage: Eukaryota > Metazoa > Chordata > Actinopteri > Cypriniformes > Cyprinidae > Enteromius > Enteromius trimaculatus. Next base: position 10,731,785 of record JAUMHP010000082.1, on the reverse strand, counting down.
AACAACCCCAACAGTCGGCGTAACAAGTACAACATACAATGTCACAACCCCACCAGTCAGTTCAACAAATAAGCAACAAGATATAATGACCCCAGAAGTAACAAGTACACCATTCAATGACACAATCTCACAGGTCAAAACATCACTTAATGTATCAACGTCAATAGTCAGTACAACACTCAATGAAACAACCTCACTGGTCAATACAACAGATACAACACACAATAAAATGCCTTCAATGCTCACTACAACACATACAACACTCGATGTAACAACTCAACCGGTTGAAACAGCAAGTAAACCACACAATATTACAAGCTCTTCAGCTGCTTCAAACAATATAACATCCTCACTTGTCAGTACGAGAGAAATAACACTGAATATAGCAACTTTACCCATCCATACAACAGGTACACCACAAAATTTAGCAACCATACCAATCAATACAACAAATACATCAAACAATATAACATCACCGGTCAGTACAGTAAATATGACAAGCAATATAACAACCCCACCAGTTAGCACAACAGGTACACCATATAATTCAACCACCAAAGTGGTCAGTACAACAAATACGACACATAATATAATAATGCCAGAAGTCAGTACAACTGGCACACCATATAATACAACAAAGACAATGGTCAGTACAACAAATGCAACACACAATATAGCAACATCATCAGTCAGCACAACATATATACCATACAATACAACAACCTCACCAGTCAGCACAACAGATACAACACTCAATTTAACAACCTCACTGAACCATACAACAGATACAACACTCAATGAAGCAAGCCCGCTGGTCAGTACAGCAGGTACACCACACAATACAACAACCACAGTGGTCAGTGTAACAGATGCAACACACAATGTAACAACCTCACCAGTTAATACAACAGAAGTCATAAAAAACATTACTCCAACAGTCAGTACAAGAGATACAACATTCAATATAACAACCTCACCAGTCAGCACAACAGATACAGCAATTAATAAAGCAAGCCCACTGGTCAGTACAGCAGGCACACCACACAATACAACAACTGCAATGGTGAGTGTAGCAGATGCAACAGTCAGTACAAGAGATAAAACGTTCAGTGTAACAACCTCACCTGTCAATACAACAGAAGCGACATTAGACATTACTCCAACAGTCAGTACAAGAGATGAAACACTCAATTTAACCACCTCACTGGTTAACACAACAGGGACACCACACAATACAACAACCGCAATGGTGAGTGTAGCAGATACAACAGTCAGTACAAGAGATGAAACACTCAATTTAACCACCTCACTGGTTAACACAACAGGCACACCACACAGTAGAACACTCTTACTGACCCATACAATAGATCCAACACACAATATAACAACCCTAGCCAATATAACAGAAACCACATTTGATATAATAAATTCAACAGTCAGTTCAAGAGATATAGTACTTAATGTAACAGCCTCACTGATCCTTACAACAAGTACATCAAACAATATAACCTCACCGGTCAAAACAACAGAAACAACTATAAATATAACAACCTCCCCAACCAACACAACAAATGCACTACACAATACACCAACACTACCAATAAGCACAATAAAATCGACACCTAAAATAACAACTGCACCAGTTGACACAACAAGCACACCCAATATAACAACCTCCCCAACCAACACAACAAATGCACTACACAATACACCAACACTACCAATAAGCACAATAAAATCGACACCTAAAATAACAACTGCACCAGTTAACACAACAAGCACACCCAATATAACAACCTCATTGGTCAGTACAACAGATATAGCACTCAATGTAACAACCCCACCAGTCAATACAACAGTTACAGTACAAAATTTAACACATTCACTAGTCAATATTACAGTCACACCAGTCAACTTAACTGTCACAAGACTCAATTTAACAACCTCTATAGTCAGTACAACAGCCACATCGATTGACACAACTGCTGCAACATTCACAACTACAACTCTCAATACATTAATCACGCCACTTAATACAACAGCCATACCACCTTCTAAAGTGGTAACAGGAACACTAACCAATACAACAGCCCAGATACATGAAACTCTTGCTACAACAGTTAGACCATTAAATGCAACAGTCACACCTCACTTAACTACTGCAATGCCACTCATCTCAACTGCACTACATCATACAACAGTCATGCCATTCAATACAACAGTAACAGATCTAAACTCAACTTTCATATCTGAAACTGTGAAAAACGTGACAGGGTCTGACACAAGTAGTTCACTAATCTCTGGAGCCGAGTCCACCACCACTACAACCTTTCTGCCAAATACAACACTGATTAACTTGACAGCACCATTACACCTAAATGCAACAACACCCCCATTAAACACTACACAACACACCATCACATTCACAACACATTTAAACACTACTAGGCAGAACAACGCTACAATACTTAACACTACATTTTTTACTCACAATGTAACAACTCTCACAGACAACAGGACAGATTTAGCAATATCTAATGTGGTTAACGTAACAGTTAGAGGTACTACAAACTACAAAAACACAACAGATTTAAATGTGAGCTCTTCTTTCTCAAATACGACAACACAATACCCAGATGTTACACAATATAGCACAACCACTCCATATGAAAATGCAACACACTCAAATAATACAAGCCCAGCTCACACTACTGAATCACAAAGTAATGTAAATGAATCAAACCCAACTCAACCTCTTAATAGTACATCTGAGTTCAATACAACAGCCATGCCGTATTACACAACACAACCTCTGAATAATTCTACAGTGGGGGAGATCACATATGCTGAAACTGATACCACTACAGATATACCAGAATTCAATGCTACAATGTATCCATTTAACTTCACAACTTTTAATACGACTGATGTAGCTTACTCCAACACAACAGACTTCCTGCTCAATGCAACACAGTTAAATACAACAGCCTTTACAACCAACATAACCTTGTTTAACACAACAGATGTGCCCCTGAATGAAACCAGTTTCAATGAAACTGATGTCAATCGTAGCATCAACTCAACAGAGACCTTTAATAGCACAATGGAATTTAGTACAACTGTAAGCCCTACAGTTAATACAACACAGTTTGACATCACAAATACAACACTGATCCATACAACAGCCTTTCCAGCAACAGAAAATATTACCAGTGGGTCAACTGACTCCACTTTAGAGCCTGTAACAACAGTTAACACATCACAGTCTAATGACACAATAGAAAATGCCTTTACTGAAAATTTAATAACTAACACAACTACACCAACCAATCCAGTTAGCATTCAAAACAATATACCAACAAATACTACCATTATTAGCATTGTCACAAACAGCAGTACAGCTCCCACAACTGCTCCATCAGAGATACATCCAAGCTCTCCTCAGAACAGCTCCACTTCAACGACAGATGCTCCAATTATTGCTACAACTCCAACAACTAGCATAAGGAACACAACAACAGTCACTACCATGGCAACTACTACAGGTTTGACTCCAGTTTCTTGACTCGGATTCCAAGTATAAATGCTTTCGTAAATGCTTTGCATCCATTTCATAATTTGAATGCAAATTAGAATTTAGACTCTATTTAGAATTTATTATTGCATACTGTTTTATAATGTACTACAATACTGAGGTGCAGATAATTGGCACTATTCGCAATAGTATAAATTCTGATATTTCAACATAGTGTAAATAGCATTTATTGCAAAGTGCAAAGAGCTGCTGCCTTAATTTTAAGTTTTTAAGTTGTCAAGCTTTAATTGGGCTGCTTGATGTCATTTGCATCCAATGCCGTGAAATTAAGAAAAAAATTTTGATGCCAGTGTGTATTCTTGCCGTATTTACAACAACAGCTCATTTATTTCTGTTCATTTTTCAGAAGCAACAACTAAAAGCCCAGATGCAGTGGCTAACGAGCTTCTGAACCAAACACAGAATTTGGCAACTTTAAACTCAACTGAAGTCAATCAGCTGGTCAACCAGTTAGAAAATCTTATCTCTGCACCCAATATTAGTCTGGATCTAGGCCGAGCTGTGTTGTCCATCATCAACAACTTTCTAAACAGCTCTACGGATAATCTGGCTGCCTCCTCAAATCGGTGAGACACATGTGCATCACAAGCATTCAGTGTCTGAAACTGTCAAACTTGAAATAATGTATTCAAATGTTGTATTGTGCTTTGCAGGCTAATCAAAGCTGTGGATAATTTGGGTATGAAACTTGTGATTCGGGACCAGACTGAAAACATCATATTTAATTCACTCGCTTTGACTGTGACCAAAGTTGATGGGAACAACTTTGGGAAAACATCATTCACAATTGCAGATCCCCTAAACCCACAGGTAGTAACAACTTAAGTCTGACACAATTCTTTAACATTTTGGATGCTTTTCGACGTCACACTCAAAATTTGGCATTTATATGTCTGGCAATACAGGTCACAAAAGGACTTCAAAGGGAAGTCAGGGCAGTGGAAAGCTCCTCCCCCCTGGCCAAAATAACACTACCTGCATCTCTGACAGAAAACCTCTCTCCAGAAGAAAAGAAGATGGCCTCCAGAGTCCAGTTCACCTTCTTTCAGAAGAGCACATTTTTTCAGGTAAAACCAGGTTGATTAGAGTTTCATATAGAACATTGTATGATATAGAAAACATTTTTAGAAAACCAACTGCCCTCAAATTAAATAAGTTTACTGAAAAATAAAAACTGTGTCATTAATTATGTTGTCTTTTCCAATTACCATGTACTGTATTTAAGCTTCAAATAGGATGTGAAAGCACCATAACAGACACGCCGCCCTGACAGGACATTTTCAGAAACAAATTTTAATCTGCACGTCAGTTGATTCATTTATTTTGCATCTATCTACAGGATAAAACTCTGAGTCCAGATAAGCTGAACAGCTACATTTTGGGCTCTAGTGTAGCTAACCTGTCAATCAAAAACCTGAGGGAGAGTGTCACATTTACTCTGACGAATAAACAGCCCATTGCGGTGTGTGTATTTACATATTTGGAGGACATCATATCTCAATGCCAGCTGAAACCTGTCTGATCTATCTCTTCCTTAACTCCTTTCCCACAGGGGAACTATGTAGCTTCCTGTGTTTTTTGGGACTTTGACCGAAACGGTGAGATTACACACCTCCAGGAATTCCAGAGAAACTATAAAATATGTGATCTGTCTGATGTATTAATTAATGTCTTTTAATTCGTATGTCGATTTTCTAGGAGGTTTAGGAGGCTGGAATCGCAATGGCTGCTCTGTCAGTAACAGTAGCACCGAGAATGAAACTGTCTGCAACTGCAATCACCTGACAAGCTTTGCTGTACTAATGGTATGTATGTCAGTGCGTGGGGTCTTTCACAGAAATGCTCACATCTTTTATCTGATTAACATTTCACATCATGTACAAGTCAGAAAGACTCTAACAGAAATACACAGAACCCCGAGAGTGCCTCAACTGCCTCAACCTCAAAATCCTCAATGAATATTTGGCCTGCCAACATTTAACAGAAATGCCTTTACATACACATTTTTTATTACATGCAACATGTTTTGTCTTCAAAGGATATTAGCCAACAAGGCATATCTGACAAGTTGCAGGCCACCATCCTTACCTTTATCACTTATATTGGATGTGGGGTGTCCGCCATCTTCCTCTCGATTACTCTGATCACCTACATCGCGTTTGAGTGAGTTAAATGAATCATTCTTGCCTGTAAACTGAAATCAATTCCAAAGAATATTTATTAATTTCTTCTGTTTCATTTCAGCAAACTCCGTCGTGACATCCCTTCTAAGATCTTGATCCATTTGTGTTTCGGCCTGCTTTTTCTGAACCTGGTGTTCCTGTTGGACGCTTGGCTGGCGCTCTACAAAGATGCTGTAGGCCTGTGCATTTCCACAGCCTTCTTCCTACACTACTTCCTGTTGGTCTCCTTCACTTGGATGGGACTGGAGGCTCTGCATATGTACCTGGCCATCGTCAAAGTCTTCAACAACTTCATGTCCAGATACATGCTAAAGTTTTCCCTGGCAGGCTGGGGTGAGTTTATCTGCTAAATTAGCTGTGTGGTTTGTGGCTGTAGATGATTGCTGATGTAATTTTGGAATGTGTGTTATTCCAGGAATCCCTTTGGTTGTCGTCATTATTGTGATTGCAATAAACAAGGATAACTATGGCCTCGTAAGCTATGGGAAATTTTCTGACGGAACTACAGATGAATTGTAAGTTACCCCCTTGTCATTTAAAAAGTTCATGAACTGGCCTTTTTTGATATTCGTCTGTTTTGGGGGGATTTTATTTTACAGTTTTTAGACTAATAATAAAATTTTGCAACCTGGTCTCATAAAAATATGTACCTCTGTGCACTTTTTTTTGTGCGAAACTGTTTCGTCGCAGTTTCAAAGAGAAATGTCCATTGAGCGGCACTAAAACACAGGCTCACAGCACATTTTTATTAAGTTGATATAGGTATATATTGCGGCAGTTGAAACATCCGTGGATTGTTGCTAACAGTTAATGCTGGAAATACGCCCTACGCCAAACCTTAAACCTACTCGATAATGCTATATTTCTCTCTTCTAGCTGTTGGCTGAACAATACCGTAGCGTTCTATGTGGCTGTTGTGGCGTACTTCTGTGTCATATTTGTGTGGAACCTGGCCATGTTTGTGGTGGTGATGATCCATCTGAGACGAATCAAGCGGCGAAACCCTCACAACAATCAGTACCGCAGCGGCTTGCATGATCTTCGAAGCATTGCAGGACTTACTTTCCTGCTCGGGCTTACATGGGGCTTTGCCTTCTTCGCTTGGGGACCGGTCAATTTGGCCTTTACATACCTGTTTGCCATCTTTAATTCACTACAGGGTGAGAAACAATATTATGCGGTTAATTTTACGAAAAAAAAGATCACTTGATTTTAAAAAGGGTCTTTTTTTCTTGTTCTCATTTTCTCTCAGGATTTTTTATTTTTGTTTTCCACTGCGCTCTGAAGGAAAATGTTCGTAAACAGTGGAGAACGCACCTCTGTTGTGGCAATTTACGATTGGCCGAAAATTCAGGTACCGCCACACCACTAACCTAAACAGAAAACTAGCTGCAAGTTAATTTTACTAGATATTTTATGGGCATCCCCTTTTAATCTCTCTGATGTTTTCTCTACAGAGTGGAGTCGGACAGCCACACAGAGCAACCACACTAAAAAGACTTCGATCATGACGACAGATTCAGGCTCCCACAGTGTACCGCGAAGCTCAGTGAGCAGCGATGACTCCCAAGTGCCGTCCCAAGGCATCGGTCAGTTTTAGGGGGAAAACAAATTTGCATTTATCACAAGTAAAGCATGTTCTTAACTCTCTAATTTAACATTACAGGCTCACCAGTGGATGACAGTGTGATCATGTCAGGGGAAGCAAATGACGACGTGATCTTCAATGAGATGAACAGTCAAATCCGTTCACGACTCAGATCTGAATAGTTTTTAGAACACAATTATAAAAGCAGACAGGAAAATAGGTGAAGAAACAGACGATTCAATATTCTGTTTCTATCAGGCCTGAAAAAAAAATGTACTGCCAAGATGAGAATCTAATAACTCAGCTCAAAATATCTTTTTGTCATTAGTTTGTCTAAATGAATGTTACATGCAGTAAAGCTTTCAGGATTTTGGTTTATAGGCAAGCATTTTGTTATTTGTTATTGAACTGGGCTGCTCACACCTGAGTAACGAATAGCAAGAGCATGTACCTATTTACAATGAGTAAAAATAGCCTTATGTATATCTCTTTGAGGAGTGAGGTAGAGTATATTCTGCTTTGGGGGTTTTAAACTCCTATATATTTTCAGCAAACAGTATTAAACAGCTCTTCTGCAAAAAATAAATAAACAAGGCTCAGATGATGCAAGTGCATCATATGGTACTTAATAAATGTTTTATAACTGATGAAGGACTACATGTAAAATGAAGGGGAAAATGGTCTTAAAAACCATATATCTGTCAGATGTGCTGTAGAAAGACTGAGATATGTTCTGTTTCCCACATATTTCTTTATTTGATTTTCCACATTTTATAGTCATTTTAAGCTTTTTAGTTTTCACATGAGGAAATATGGAATTAATGTGATAATGCATCTAAAAATGCATTACATTTAATCAGATTTGTTTTCTGTATACTGTGTAAAACAACATTTGTCTGAAATTGTTCTTGAGTAGTATAAGGGTTTTGTTTAGCCAAAAAAACAGGTAAATGATTTTTCATGCTTTGATATATATGTTATGTAGTTTTATGAATTTATAATAATTTCACATTTGTACAGTTTAGGCAGATTTAGAAATCTGAGATTCTAACATAATAAATAATTTATTATACCTTTGTCTGTGATACGGTTTCTGTGTGTGTGAGAGAGTATGGATTCTGTCATGTGATAACACTCAAGCATTCAAGTTTTTGAGAGTCTTATAAACTGAGAGCAGGCCAGTTTTCTGGATGACATTCTCACTCGCTTAGGAGTAGATGCTCCAGTAGATGATATTGAAGAGAAAGTACGCCAAAGGAAAGAATATTCTGGAATAAGAGTCGATCTTGTAACTGTTGTTCATGATATGGTTGACACTTTGGCGGATAGAACGGCGCCGACGGAGACGTGTGCCCAGGACGGGAGGGAGGTCGGGCGTTGTGGAGTTCCTGGAGGACACGCATGTGTCTGTGTTTAGGTCAGACAATGGAAATGTGCTGAGCTCTATGTCCTCGTCATGGAAACAGCCATCGAACGCCATGGCTTGAGATGCATCGTATCCCGAGAGCTGCAGAAGACAAAAACGATTTATTTTCCCTGGAAGTTATGTGTACACTATATTGGACATTAAAGAAATAATGCACAAAAAAAGTTAAATTCTCTTGTTCAAAAATAAGAAATATTGCCTATGGTAGAGGTTTGATGATCAAGGTCCACTGATATTTACCCACTGATTACAAACGAATAATTACTGGAATTCAGTTCCATATACAGACAGCTATAATACAGCTTAGGAAGTATATAGCACATGAATATGAATATATGGAACTAAACAGTGTGGACAAAAATAAATCAGATTTGAAAAGCATTTCATGTTGTCTTAAGTCCATTTTAAAGTATTTATTGGCCAATTACGATATACAATCAACAGGGGGAGACATTTCAGTATTTTGCCATTTTTGTGAACGCATCATTAAACTGTGAATACTGACATTTTTATCAAGCTTACAGTGGAATAATTAAGAATTTTAGGATGTTTAAGAGAACTTTGACCTTCAATTGCTCGAGTTTCTTCATTTCCTCCTTTGTAGTGAAGTAGTTGACGGCTGCATACTCAATGACGGACAGAAACACAAACAGGAAGCTGGTCCACAAATAGATGTCCACTGCTTTCACATATGATACTTGAGGCATGGACGCTGACACTCCCGTTATTATGGTGGACATAGTCAAGACTGTAGTGATGCCTGGATTAAAAACACGTGTAGAGAGACACACATCTGATTTACTCTAATGCAGCCAAATTTATCATTTTTTGGCTAACAGAAATGCAGATTGGAGGTAAGTAATTACTATAAGAATCCACATAACTGGGAATTTTTCAGATCAGATTTCAAGACTACCAGATAGTATAAAGAGAAAAATAAATTCTCATTTCCTACCATTGAGAATTCGTAATGGATGAAGCTACCCAGTATAAAACAATTTATAAGCAGTGTGTGAATAGGTGTTACCCACCAAGTGAGACACGGGCTGGTACTGCCCTCCTGTCGATCCAAAAAGACACCCAAGATAGAACAACCATCAGCATTGTAGGAAAATATGTTTGCAGCATAAAGAAGAATATGTGTCTTCTGAGGATGAAGTTGATGTAGAGCCTGTTGTACCAGCCTGAAACACATGGAAAGTTAGGTATTAATGGCATACTGGTTACCAAACAGGACAAAGAGATAAGATCTTTTATTGCATGAATACGAGAGAGAAAAGCATGCTGTACCTGTGCTGCTGTACAGCGCCAGACCATGTGAAGGGTGAAACTCTTCAATGAAGAACTGAGAGAGAGCAATCTCCTCTGTCCTCAAAGAGTCATTGCCATTTTTCCAGTACAACATGAGGTCGTTCTCAGCATATGCATCTAAATGGGATACAGGAGCAAAGGCAAATGATCAAGAAAACCATTTTTATAAATATAAACATATATAATAACACTAACGTCCACTTTCAATGGTTTAATTGATTTATCTTGAATCTTGATATTGAAAAATATCCTGTTTCTCTTAGTTGTACAGAGGGTACGGAAAGTATTCAGATTTTTCACTCTTTGTTATATTGCAGCCATTTGCTAAAATGTACACACAGCACCCCATATTGACAGAAAAACACAGAATTGCAGATTTATTAAAAAAGAAAAACTGAAATATCACATGGTCCTAAGTATTCAGATCCTTTGCTCAGTATTTAGCACCCTTTTGATCGAATACAGCCATGAGTCTTTTTGGGAAAGATGCATCAAGATTTTCACACCTGGATTTGGGGTTCCTCTGCCTTTCCTCCTTGCAGATCCTCTCCAGTTCTGTCAGGTTGGATGATAAACGTTGGTGGACAGCCATTTTTAGGTCTCTCC
>JAUMHP010000082.1:10705107-10720934 GCA_032361065.1 Enteromius trimaculatus | reverse complement strand
ATGAGCAGTGCCTGGTTTTCTCCACACATACCGCTTAGAATTAAGGCCAAAAATTTCTATCTTGGTCTCATCAGACCAGAGAATCTTATTTCTCACCATCTTGGAGTCCTTCAGGTGTTTTTTAGTAAACTCCATGCAGGCTTTCATGTGTCTTGCCCTGAGGAGAGGCTTCCGTCGGGACACTCTGCCATAAAGCCCCGACTGGTGGAGGACTGCAGTGATGTTTGACTTTCTACAACTTTCTCCCATCCCCCAACTGCGTCTCTGGAGCTCAGCCACATTGATCTTTGGGTTCTTCTTTACCTCTCTCACAAAGGCTCTTCTCCCTGATAGCTCTTTTCGGCCGGACGGCCAGCTCTAGGAAGGGTTCTGGTTATCCCAAACATCTCACATTTAAGGATTATGGAGGTCGCTGTGCTCTTAGGAACCTTAAATGCAGCAGATTTGTTTTGTAACCTTGGCCAGATCTGTGCCTTGCCACGATTCTGTCTCTGAGCTCTTCAGGCAGTTCCTTTGGCCTGATGATTCTCATTTGCTCTGACATGCATTGTGAGCTGTAAGGTCTTATATAGACAGGTGTGTGGCTTTCCTAATCAAATCCAATCAGTATAATCAAACACAGCTGGATTCAAATGACGATCTCAAGTATGATTAGAAGAAATGGACAGCACCTGAGTTAAATATATGAGTCTGAATACTTGGACCATGTGATACTTCAGTTTTTCTTTTTTAATAAATCTGCAAAAATGTCAACAATTCTGTATTTTTCTGTCAATATGGGGTGCTGTGTTTACATTTATGAGGGGAAAAAATTAACAAATGATTCAAGCAAATGGCTGCAATATAACAAAGAGTAAAAACTTTAACGGGGTCTGAATACTTTCCGTACCCACTGTATGTGTCACATTATGTGAAGAAATGTTCTGGTAATACTGCTATTATGTGTATCATCTTGTACATTTTTGAAGTAAATAAACATCTTGTTATTTGATAAAATATAATTCAAAGTGAAAGGTTGCTGGGTTTAAAGGCTTCACAATTTTTACTTGAGGTTGCTACACTTTTTGCAACAGTGCATATTCTTAGATGTATATCATTACTTCATATACCTCAACAGTAAGCACCTCATTAGCATTAAAATTAAATGCAATAAAATGACCCAAAATTGCCACATTTTCCCAACCTGCAAAATATCAGCTAAAAACAGAAACAAAGTAGGTGGGACTCAATAAAAATTACACAAGAACTGAAGATTTTTCTAGGTGGACACGCACAGCTCTCCAATTCCAGGGAACAGTTTTGAGTGTCCAACGGGAATCTACTGAAGTCCATTGAGCACAGAGAAGTAACTGTAATCCTGCAATAAAGACAATATTCCATTATTAACACATGCCGTATGAAGGGAATGAATCATCAGAGGTTGTAGGCATCTACCTGACGCTGTAAAGGATGTTGCCGTCTGGGTAAACTCTCAGCATTATGTTCTCCATGGTGGTATCATGGATGAAGGAGCGCTTTGAATGGACGAAAAAGACATCAGGCTTCCAGATCTTCTTTACCAGCCGACCGTCGAACGTGCGGCTCAGATTGTTACTGGAGGGAAAAGCCAAACGTTCATCCTTCCAATAATGCCTCAGGTACAGGGTCATTGTGAAGTCCTGCAAGAGACCTTTAGATTTTACTGACCTTGTAGATAAACATGAAAACTTATTAAGGGCAACAGTAAAGGGCATTCAATGGCATTTTGGTGCTAAAAAATGGTTTTGACTTATTCAAGGAAGACCTTTTATATTGCAGAGATTTCATTTGTAGAAAGTCAAAGGCCTGCTTTTAGAAGACCACGTTTTTTTTTTTGTTTTTTTTTTAAACATATGGAAATATGTTCCATGCATTAATTCCAAGTATTTATTCAATATATCATTAATGGAACTGTTAAAGAACCAGAACCATCACGCTATATGTATATATATGAATGTAGAGAATGTAGACTTTTACCATGTTTACTTCAGAGATGTGGTCTATACTCTCCACCTGCACATCAATTCCCACAGGGATGGCTGATCCTGCAGAACAGAAGACACAATACATATGCATGTGTGACAACAGCAATGGCTTTGATATCAACTTAGAGAGAAACCACCTCCATTGCTCCTACAGAGAGAGCATATGGAGCTCAAAATGTTACTCTAATCCTATTTGTCCCATCATTAATTAACAGTGGCCCGCTGAATGGACAGCGTTCAAGCCTGGTTCCACTTCTCAATCTTCTTCATTCGTTTAAAAGAAAGCCTAATCACCAGTAATCTACTGCTTTATCTAAATCTTTTCTAACCCTTCGTCCTCCTGCTTCTTTTATAGTGAAAGCACTGGCAAATTAAAACCCTGTTGGTTGAAAGGAAGTGATACAATGATTTATGCTTACATCTACGCTGCCATGTAACCCTGTATGGTGTAATTTGCCATTGATCTGTCATTTATGTGCATGTATACATTTATAAATACAGTTTAGAGGTAAGCCTGTTAAATACTATTTCGGGATTGGACGAGACCTGACTGAGGATTTAACTTCAGAGATGCTTTTGAAAAAGATGTTTGCTTAATTGTATTAACTTCAACTCTTATATTTAAAAATAAAAAAATAAATAGATGATTATCATTGCAGATAATATGAAGGGACACTCAAGTGTACATAAAAGAGCACATAAAGTTTCTCCATTAGAGTATTTAATTAAAACCTCAGTAGCAGAACAACAATCCAGGGTTGTTTAAAAAGTCTGTTTATAATATCTTGGTTTTAAAATCTATGATTTAATCTTACTACAATAGTGATTACATATTGTAAGTGTATTTTAAAGGGATAGTTCAACCAAAAAATAAAAAATACATTCAAATATCCATATTTAAATCTTTATTTACTGTAATCAGGTTATTAAAAATCGTACTGTAAGCTCTGGTGAGAATATGCTTGTCTCACGAGAAACAAGCTTTGTATACATTAAAGGAAGACCACTCTCCTCTTTGCTTATTTTATTCTTTGTAAATCTTAGTTTTGCATTTTTTTAATTCATGACCATTGGTTTGGTCTCTCCTTTGCGCTTCTGCATTTGTCGCTGGAGCTTATGTTATATGCTGTTATTTTAGCGACAAATGTCGAGAGTGCACTTTTGTAGCAGAAAAGTAGGTTAATACAATGCCTGAGTCTGTTTGAGATATTTTTTAAAGTACACAATGATAACTTTTGACATTTGTCGTTAATATAATGCCCTATATTACACCTACACCCAGAACATCACTCTCTCGTGAGAGTGTACAACAGTTATCATAAACTAGAGATTATATTTTATAAAGCTTTCTATATGGATTTTCTATGTAAATGCATTGCTTCACTTCTGAAGGACTTTATTAACCCATCAAAGCATGAAGGGATGCCTTTTGGGGGGTTTCAATATCTCAATCCGGATTCATTGCTTTTAAAAAGCTTGGAAGGCTTGGAACTCCAATTTGTATTTGTCCAAAAGAATAAAGTCCTATACACCTAGGATTGATTGAGGGTGAGTTAATCATGGGGTAATTTGTAGGTTTTGGTGAACTATCCGTTTAAGTATTCAAATATGTTTGAAAATAGTCTATGAGTGGTATCTTGCACTTTTCCATCTGTTTTAGCAGTTCTGGGATGTAATCCAGATTATTGCCTACTACAAGCACATCTGTGTCCTCAACATCCATTGTCTAGTATTTGTTTGGCACAATCTGGGTCATGTTTGAATTTAACACCACACTCGCTGTGTCAAAGTCACCACTGGCTGCTTTCCCCTCGAGTAGAGAGATGGCAACATCCACCTCGCTCTGCCCTCTGACACAGTGAAATGGTGCAGTCCGATCATCCAATAATCAAGTTTATTAAAAAGAACACTCAAATTGTGATGTTCAGGGTCGAGCTGAAATTGATAATTGGAGCAAATAAACAGTAAGTCCTGACCTCCGAAGCCAGGCCTCATGGCAAAGTCATGGTCTTCAATTCTCAGCAGCTGCTCAGTTTTGATCAGGAGGGACTTAGTGCTGTCCTTTCTCTTTAATTTGTAGTCAATCCGTCTGAAAATGAGAAAAAAGGGTCAGATAAAAAAAACAGTTCTGTGACTTCTTTTCAACAGGAGGGAATGTTGTCCAGATCGGACCCTTGCATTATAGAGCACTAAACGTGTTTTATTCATTAGCCGTCCTGTTTCCATGTCAGAACATTACCCTAAACATCTGCCTCAGTGCTCCAGCATCTGTAATATGAAAATAATTACTCAGCCATTAGAGGAATGATTTATAAAAACAGCTTGTCGTACAACAGCAGTTGTGTGTGCCAGATCATGAAAATGAGTTACGGTTTGGAGCAGTTCCAGATGCCTCCTGAGCAAGTCGTTCTCTTAGTCCTGAGAGATTAGACATGAAATATGCCAAAAACACGGCTAGTAACTAGTGAAGGTCAGTCGTAGACATACAATGTTTCACCTAACATAGCTTTTCCATCTGCGTGCTTTAATTGAAACCCCAAATATACTGTCAATCATGCTGTGCTCATTACCAGGCAAAGTTAATTGCACACTGAAGTGCAATTACAAAATGAAACCTCAAACTGAATGCAGAACCACACAACCACTAATGACTGTGATGGACTCATTACGCAATCATGATAACAAAAACACAACTGAGAACTAATGACACAATGCATGCTGCTGTTGTTTCTGAAAAATTAAAGTAAGAATTACTCAATTAAATGTAAAAATGAAATATATTAAAATATAGTTCAATAAATGTATTTTTATATACAAAACAAAGCTCACCACGATAAAGCTTTTATAAATATTCAGTGCAATGACACTTTATGCATTAACCTGGAAAACCTGGCTGACATTGTAAAAAGGCTTTTTAGGAAACTGCAGGCGTGACTTTAATGCCAAACAGCAGTTTGGCTGCTCTTCATTCTCCACTATGAAAGCAAAATTCAGATGATGGCAGCGGAATGGTTTTAACTCCAGAGTGAAAGAATATTCTCACTCCTGAGGCTGTGTGTAACTCATTACTCTGTGGTAATAAACAACCACCAACAACGGATTGAAACCACACTTCATTCCCCATGTACACAGATATTACACACAATTCAATCATTTACATTTACATTACTTGAAACAAAATTAACTATAATACCATATAACAAAAATATTTCAGTTACTTGACAAGACAATATTTCTCAATCCTTTAGCTTCATTACAATAAAATATTTTCAGTCAAGCCTTAAGATATAAGCAACACAGAAACCCTGGTGTCCTCCAGTTTAATTAAACCCCTATTTACTCTTTTCTAATTACTGCCCATCTGTTTACACACTGAACCATGCTGGCAAACGACAGACTAGCAACATATTTATGCAAAACTGATCAAATATTTAAACCATATTACATACATTACAAGTGTTATTTTAGGCTTATTACAGCTGAATATGAAACAGAATGATTTATCAAACAACCTAACACTACTGTTCAGAAGTTTTGGGGTTGTACATTTATATATCACCATAAAGGCTGCATTTATTTAATCAAAAATACAGCAATATTGAGAAATTTTATATTTTTTAAATACAAAATTCTATCATTAAAAATGTAATTTATTTCTATGCTAGCAAAGCTGAATTTACAGCAGTCATTACATTGCTGCTCAGTAAAAGTTCTTATTATTACCCATTTTTAAATCAGTTGTGCTGCCTAATATTTGTGGAAACCATGACAAATTTTTGTCAGAAGCCTTTGATGAACAGAAAGTTCATAACAACAACATTTATTGGAACATCATAAATGCCTTTGCTGTCACTTTTCCCCTGTCATTTTATTGATTACTTTGCTAAAAAACAATTGTTGAACAATAATTCAAAATTAATTAATTACTCACCCTCTGAATCTGTTTTTGCCATGCTCGGACAAGTAAACATCCTTGTTTTTCTTCCGGTTAGGATAAGGGTTGTTGAGCAAGGTGACGGGCCAGAGACAAGCAAGGCACAGCAGCCTGAGATTCAGCAAGACCATCTTCATGACCAGATTCGATGATGGTAGACCCGCTTCTCTTCGTCTGTAGCTGGAGTCCAGAAATCGCCCACGGAGCCAAGACGGGATGGTTCCTGGGTCCTGGCCATCCCAAGCAAAGCTCAGATGAGAGGGTACTGGGAAACTTTATTGCTTCTAATGATGTTCACACGTCTCCAAAGTACAATCGTAAATCTCAAATCTAGTTTGCCTGACCGTATTACAGCATACATTCAGCGTCCATCAGCGTCAGCGTGTGTCACTGGCGTTTGTCACCCAAACATAAATCAGTATGAATTTATTCTTACAGTAATAAAAGAATGACATTAATTCCTCTCAAATCCTCTTATCTGTAGCTGGTGGATCTTCCCTTAACCTACACAGTGGGATGGGACCAGCTCTAATCGGGATTTCCACCTGCCTGCAGTTATAGCTTCATGCCATTACTGTTGAAGATAAACTTGTCATCCCTGTCCACTCATGTTCATACACTTCGCTGATGCTGAGATGAAAAACACATAAAGCGGACAAATTAATGAACCTAAACATCAGAGTGACATGTTGAAATGACGTATGGAGGTGTAATCCTGTCCTTGTCCTCTTGTTCACATTCTTTCAAGAAAACAGCACTGGTATCACATGTAGTCCAGATAGATTATGAGATTTAGACATCTGAGAATAAATATTACAGCAGATGAACATTTGAAGGTGGCAGTGCTGGTTAAAACCATTGCATCTGTGTTTTGTAGAACGCCGCTCTGGCATCACCTGATGATCTGCTCCAGTTTCAGGCAGATTCCATCATTAGTTATTATTATAAAAAGCTGAGAGACTAACCAATCAAATCACATTAACGCAATCAATTACATTACAGAAGCGTAGAGAGAGGGGGGAGGAGAGAGAGAGCAAGATCATAGGATGGACGGATACAAAGAGGGGAAAAAATCATAAACCAATCGAGGACTCCCTGGGTCCAGTAATCCCAGTGCATCGCCTAATCTGGTGGATTACGGCCTGATCAGCGGCAGAGACAGGCTACATCAGCACAGATAGTGTATCTGCATTGAGTTTGGCTGGTTAGCTTACCACATCACAAGAGGAACTTGGCAACATATCAAAGATAAAAAAGACAGGAATTACTTCCTGTAATAAACAAAAGGATGATTAACCTTGGTCCCTGGCCTCATGGCGCCCAGCAAAACAAAAATAGAAAAAAACAAGTCAAGGTGGTGATTTTATTTGATTTGATTTGATTTTTTACCAACCATTAATTACTTAAGTAATTATTTAACAGACATTTATGGGAATATTTCATAGGTTTTTTATTTATTTATTTATTTATTTATTTTTACTGTTAGTGCCATTTCCAACAAGTGACGATTAGTGAAATCATTAAGCTATTTAATATTTTGATAATGTTTACTTGCGATGTACATCTATACAGTACTTACAACCATAAATACTAAAATGCTGTTCTTTTAACATTTGTATTAATCAATGAAACCATCAGTAACGCACCACTTTCCACAAAAATAAAAATCAGCATAATAGTTTTCAACACTGATTATGAAAAGCAAATTAGCAAATTAGAATAATTTCTAAAGGATCAGGTGACCCTGAAGACTAGAGTAATGGCTAAAATATAATATGAAGTCACTAAAGTGTTCAGAAACTCCTCCCATTCAAGCATCAGCAGAAAGTGGCAGTCCTATGCTGATACTATGGGAGTGTGCATTCTAAAACAAACTTGTCAATCTAGTCGAGTCTAGTTCACCGCCAGAAACGACACTTCTCTCTACAATCAAAACACACACACGTGAGTCTGCCTTTTGAGTCATATCAACCACATCACAACAAATAATAAACGCTTAAAACCTTAGAGAGCCTGAGACATAATGTATGACATAACTTGTCTAATTAACTACTAACAACAGATAAATCAGACGGGCAATTTATTATTATCATCTACTCTATGCTTTTGAGATTTGTTTTCATTTAAAGTGCATCAAATCAGCAATTTAATTGCTCCTATAAAAAAGGAGTGCGAGTTGTTTTGTTAAATTGAATTTTTGTGCATCTGTTATCAAAAGAAAATCTTGATCTGGAAGATTCGACTTACAAAGAGAAAACGTGATCAACTTCACACAAAACAAAAACACGACTATGCTCAAGCTTAATGTAAAATGTTAAGATCATAGAATCGAATGGTAATGTCAAAATCTTCATATACGTACTTCTAATATACATTAGAATATAATTTGTCCCTCTTGATTCACCCGCTCATCCAAAACTGTCAGGTAACAGTTAGTATCAGTCTGATATTCCACCTGAAATGCAGCGTTTATCTAGTTAATAACGGCTAATGTGATAAATACAGTAAATGACTATTGTTTTTTTCTACTGTCGTTCAAGTCTTCAAGAAAAGAGCGATGGCAGCAGTGCATTCTTGGATTTGTCTAATATTATTGTGGATTGCTGCTGACGTAAATGGGACAACTCCAGGTACTTAACATAAAGCTTTCCTTTCTGCAACAGTATAGTTCAGGTTCTCTAGAGGAGATTGTCTATGATTTACTGGTCTAAACTGAAAAATATCAATAACAATAACTTCTTAAGAAATGAGTAAGCACAGAAATTCTCGCACCCTTTTTAGTAAAACCAGACGAAGGACTCACAACAAACATGTCTGACAGACAAAACATTGGTCTGATTAATTGCTTGATGTTTATCAAACCAGCATTGCAGCTCCGTTGTTGACCTACAACCTAAATAGTTTCAGGTCAAATTGGAGATCTCAAGATGGACTCCAGAAACAAGAACAAATTGTGCTCTTCCATGAATGACACTTCACACTACTATTCATATAACCAGTTTTAGACACAACTGAACCCTTTAAAGCAATTGAAGATCAGTATTTACTTCAGATTAAGATTAAGATTTCAGTATTTTAAGTATTTATCGCTCTCTTATATACTGATTTACTGGTTTCAGATCTGTCTCTTTTTCCCCCACACCTCTAGATGTTCAGTTAACCTGCACGTTCTCAGAAGATTGTGTCCTGCCCTGTGTCTTTGAAGCATTTGGAGATGAGATGATATACTGGTTCAGACAAAATGTCCCGATCCAGAGTTATATACAGGGGAGTGGCCGGTTAGATGAGGCGGATCAGCAATACAACAGCAGGACATCACTATTCGCTGAATTGATTGCCTCTGGTAACGCATCTCTTCGTATCCAGAAGTGCGGTCCACAGGACAGGGGGAAGTACAGGTGCCTTGTCACCAGCAGTCGAAAAACTACTGAGCACTTCATCATAGTCAAGGTGGAAGGTCGGCTACTTTCAAGAGTTTAACAATCATAAATTAAATGTTTTTTTTTTTACTTCATATAGAATTAGTAGTGACCATGTGATGCATAAGACGCTAATATCACTTTTTTTTTTTTTCACACTTTTTGCTAAAGGCTCTTTCATAGATTGATAGAGAACAAAACGCACTGCAAAAAAATGCTTTTCTTGCTTAGATTTGCTTTGTTTTGTTTCCAGCCAAGGTATCTCAAATTAAAAAACATGTCAAAATTAAATGAGTCTTTGCTTAGAACAAAATAAATTGCCAATGGGGTAAACAAAAAACAAGATTATTTTGCTTACCCCATTGATTTTTACTTGAAAATCCTTCTTGATTTAAGATTTTTTAGATATGTGGACTGGAAACCAGACAAAAAAAAGTAAGAAAAGTATTAATTTCCAGTGTGGGACCTGAAATGTTTTTTGTGTGTGTAATCTATCATGATGATAATGACACCACAAACAACAAAAACAACAAATAACTCTGTCATTCCAGCCCCTATCCAGTCAGTGAGCCTGGAGACAATACGTCTCAGTGGTTTTGAGGAAGTTATATGCTCCAGTCGAGACGCCTACCCTGCTCCCCGTGTAAACCTGTTCACAGAGCCAACCGGTCTACCCGATTCCCTCCAACCCATCACACGCAAAACGGCTGGCAAACAAGGCCTGTACTCAGTGAAGAGCAAGCTCAAGAAGCTGAAAGATCTGACCTACATCTGCCTCGTCCAATCATTCTACAGGTCTCAGACATGGAGGACATCACTGCAGGACAAAGGTTTGATCTCATCGAGCCAACTCATGTCTGGACGCCTTACATTGCATTTCATCATCATTATTATTACATGACATTGCATCACCAAATATTTCTGTGGCCAACTAAACAATTACATGCAGATAAGAGAATATGACCACAATGTTTCTGACCTTTCACCTAGATGCTATTTTAACCGATTTTCAACTAAACAGAAATATTCGGCGTGAAAGGTCAGGACTTCATCATCCCTTGCGTGGCCCCATGGAAGTTGCAGAACTTCTCACTGACATGGTCCTTCACCAAAGAACACAATTCCTCAACCATCTACACCTATGACAGCCTCACACAGCGGAGCTCCAGCGTTTGGAAGGAGAAGGTGCGACTGATGACCCCCGGGGGTCGAGACGGAGATGGCTCACTGCTGCTACACCACCCGCTGAGTCCCGAACACACTGGAACCTACACCTGCATCCTCTCTGCTCACCAGACCAAACATGAGGTCCATACAAGAGTCAGCATCACACCAAAGTCTGGTGAGAGCATGTTATACCCTGTAAACCACCATCATTAACGTGCTCAATATTTTTAACTTTAAAAAACTTTTTTTTATAGAAGCATATAGTTTTGACTCTGAAATCCAAAACACTCTAAATGCAATTAGTAACTATCAACACACGTGTAGTTTTACTTCATACTGTTGGTGCTGTTGTTTTACCTCCAAAATAATGTCACTTCCTGAATGATGATGTAATTTCGGAAGTTGCTTTTATTAAAGGTTAAAGGGTATGCTCAAATAAATTGGAAAGGGATATCAAAGGACTCTGGTGATGTTGACACAGGAAACAAATAGCTGCCAGTTAAAGCTGTAATAAAAATGAAAACAATTGAAAAATAGTTTGAAAAAAAAAAAAGAAGTTTGGTCTTTTCAGGTGTCTCTGGAACTTTGTTGTACAACTGCATCAGTTAACTTAACAGCATAGTGAGATGTCAAAACCTCATTCAGTTCTCTCAAAGGCAAAATAAATCAATCATCATTTTATTTTTCAGCTAACAAACTAAATTTCTTCATATTTCATTGACCGCAAAAATTGTCTAACGCGCAGAAAAACAGTCCGCGAGCTCCCCCCAGCGGTGGATTCCTGCAGTCATCACAGGCCTTGCAGTCACTGCAGTCGCAGCAATCATAGGAATTATAAAATATAAAGGTATGAATTACCACAGTTGCATGCATGCATACATGTATAAATATTTGGAATATATAATTAACATATTTGTGCCGCGGTTGTGTCTTCTTCAAACCAACAGGCTGTACAAAATCAAGTAAAACCCATGCAGAGGTTACAGAGATGCAAGCAATCAGAGGTTTGTGTGTGGTAAAAAATTACATAATAAATACTCCTCATCTCACTGCACCATATTCACAGATCTCTATCATTTTAAGTGACTACTGGAAACAGCAGAGATGCAACTGAGGACACCTGCTTAACACAAGAGATCGCCAACAGACCAACATGACAATACAAAAATTTTTTTACGTCACTATGAGTATACTGTGTATTATGTACAGTAATGCTCCCTGTAATTATTTGAACTTCATATTAGGACATTCCTTTAACCCAAAAGCTAACTATGCTCCCTTTGAACTGGTTGTATTTGAAATACAAATCTTGTGTAATCCCAGGCTATCTGAAGAAGTAGGTTACATTTAAAACTGGAATATAATGTCATTCACACGTGTTTCATTTGTCTATACTTGCCGGGACTTTTATGTTTACAGACGTGACGTAATGACGCAGTGCCGTTCTCGAATTTCCCGCGAAAACCTACCACGTACCACTCAAAAAATCATTATTATAAGCAAACCATTGTGAATCTAGCTAAAATACAGAGATAGTTTTGAACAGCTGGATATGTACTTGCTCAAATATGGATTTTTATTTTTATTTTTTTTTAATTAATAAATAAATAAATGTTATGAACTGCAGCTCAATAACAATTTATGTGAAATGCTGTATGCATCATTTCACGAGTTCGGGCTTGTCGGCTTGATTTAAGCGAAGCAGGTTTGGCGGAGAAACTCAGGGTTAGAAGGGCTACCGAGCCCTGGGGTGAATAGCCCTAAGGGCTCGGGAGAGGGAAGAGGCGGGCAGCCTCTAAAAAAACTTTTCAATTATTTACAAAATATTTTAATTATATTAATCATATTTATAATCATGATTGTAATATATGTGGTATATGTGTAAAAGAATCCGTATTTCACAGCCAGTTTTTTAACATCAGCATGTATAGTTTATACACAGATATTCATGGAAGTTTTGTGAACACAGAAGGAGGGTTCTTTGTAAGACCAGTGTAGACTTAGTAAGACTTGTGCAGTCTTTTAATCTCCACAGAGGGTGTGAAAAAGAATAACAGTAGCTGGAAAACAGTCAACAGACCACATATTACATTCAAATCATTTTAAACTAAGTGAACATGAAGCTGTTTTTCTTGCTGTGGATTCTGCCTGTAACTTTAGGAGGTAAGAAACCAAAATGCTTACTGACATTTATTTACACGTCTGATAATGTGCCTCGAAAACTGTCTCATCTCATTAACAGACTGCCTTAAACAGTCACATTAGCACCCCTTTGTCTTTTCAAAATAAATAATTACAACTTTAATTTGTAAAAATGTTTCCTTAACTCTATATTACATTAAGGTCAATGCTTGAACTGTTTGTGTATTTCTCTCTGATGCTGCTTCACCAACAAACCCATAAAATATCAAACATAAAAATATTTCTGAACACAATTTTGGCAGACGGATCTACAGAGAATCATATTTATATATTTAAGTCATTAAAAAAAGTATTCTATAATATAAGAAATATGAGCTAATTGTGTGGATATTTCTGCAAATATGTGAAATACTAAAGTGTGTATGTATCTTATGAAGCAATGTGAACTTAAATAAATGGAAGTACTGTTATATTCGAAATATCTACTGATTTATTTTGCAAGCTTTTCCATTCCTAACAGAATTATTGATGTAATTGTAACCAAATATTATTATACATAGTGGTCAATATTGCACTATTTAATCTAATAATTCAAAGCTGAAGATCAAATCAGAATTCAAATAGGTACAAATCAACTATTTTATTTACAGTTTTTCTCCAAATGCATTTCTCCCAAACTCAGGTCACTGTTCTCAAAACAGTTAGCAAAGTGATTTGAACGCTTTGTAATTTTCCTAAACAGAGGGCATGCACGTTTTTATTCATTTCATACTAATCATAAATCATGCAAATAATTCTCTCAAAACAAGGCTGACGTCAAATATGTTAAAGCTTGCGTATATGGGGCGTTAATACCATGGCCAAGAGAACTCAATGTGCTGCAAACTTCACATGCAAACAGAAAAAAAACGACAACACATCTTCATGAGTTTGACAACACAGGCAAAACACACAATCACGCTGCAAACACAAAAACGTGCCGCAAACAAAAAACGTGCCGCAAATAGCACGGACTACAAAAGAAATGTTTCAGGGGGACCTCAAAAAGTGACGAACCCATCTAAGAGTAACTCTAGCTAACATAGCATTCAAATAATGTTTCACAGTTAAGTTTGGGATCATTCAAGTGGACAATCAAGATTATTTTGAATGGAACAGGAGGCACTTCCTGATTTTGAAATTCAAATTTTATCTGTCACATTCACACGGCACGGCATGAAGTGAAACGTATTGCACGACCGCCCCAACAAATTGACACATTAAGAAAACAATTAAGTAAAATGGCAAAAATAGAAGTAGAGTATAAAAATAAATATAATATAAATAAATTAACTAGCAAAAATAAAAAGAGAATAGAAGTATGATAGAATTTGACTATATAAATTTATGAAGTATATGTACACACAATAAGAGTAAGAGTGTAATAAGTGAAAGTGAGTAAAATAGGCATACTGGGGACAAAATGGTATGTAAATTCCACTCATTTATCCGCACGTAGCCTTCTTAGCTGAGTTAGATGTTTGTTGGTCATGCTTTGTTGACCCTGTAACGACATTTTAATCCAAAAATGTAGTCTTGACCATATCCCTACACCTAAACTTAACCTTACCCATGAGTTCCCTGAAATCAGAGGAAATTATAGATGACACAAGCACCAAACACCGAATGTAAGCCTAAACTCCACAAAAACTATAAACCGGTTCTTCAAATTTGATTGGTTAATCACAATGTTGTTCCAAGGTCAACAAAGGTGATTTGTGTCGACGTCACCATTACGTCTCAGCGCTAGCTGGAGGCAAAACAATCGGAAAAACTGGAGTCAGACTCCTTGGATCTCTTTTATTCAAACACAAACCACTCAAATCTGCAATAGCCTACTGTACATTTTGTTCTGAATGTTATCTGTAAGATCATAAGGTGTCCTACGGTCAAACGAGGCACTCCGAGATTTCTGCATGTATGTTTTATTAACTTTATTTAATAGCATAATTTAAAACTGTAACTGTTCCATTTAATGATAGGTTTGCATTCATTAAAAGATCAGTGTTTGCATTTCCCTGTGTGTTTTCATAAATATTTATCTGCTTCGTGAAAGATCTGTTGCATTAATCACTATGCCTATAAGCAGAGCATATTATTTTAAAGATTTCTTTTGCATTAATCATCTGATAAAACAAATCTTTAAAGTAGTCATATAGTTATGTCATTTTACAGCCTTTTTTTCTTTTCAAAATATGCTTGATGCAAAGTGAACTGCATAAAATACTGAAATATGTTGCGAAAACAATGATGATGACACAAACTGATGTATGCTCACAGAAATGGATACTTACGAAAGTCAAAGTTTCAAATGCACTGACTCTGTTAATATTTCTAGTGTACAGTATTAATAATAATAATAGCTGTGTACATCTTATTTGCATTTGAAGTGATATCTTGTGCTCAAGGCAAGGTTCTACAACAAACATGGCATGTGTGGCAACTCATGAAGCCTGCAATGTGAAGAAATCATAATAGAATGTAGTTGGTAGACAGACTACTTATTACCTTCAAATAGTTTTAAACTATGTGACCATGCAGCTGTTTTTTTTTTTGCTCACACCATAGGATACCATTTTTATTTATCAACTACATATGCATGTGTTATATATATATACAGTTATGCTCATAAGTTTACTGCCTCTTTTTAATTGTAATAACTGAAACAAAATAGGAGGAATCATAAAAATTGCATGTTATTTTTATTTAGTACTTTTCTAAAAAAGCTACTGTATTTCACATAAAAGGTGAATAATACTCAAGACAAAACAGTAACTGATTTAATAAAAATTACCCCATTCAAAAGTTTACATACCCTTGAATCATATTGAATTGTGTGGCCTTCTTGAGCATCAGTACATGTTTTCACCTTTTGAGAAGAGTTGGAACTCAAAGTCATACTGTGACAAATATGCAGATGATGTTGGAAAACCAAATAAACCAAGGATTTACTTGAAGAAGAGCAGGTAGTTGAACTGCTCAGGAACAACAAGGGACTTATTACAATAACTATTACAAACAGTCAATGTGAACTTTTTAATGTGATCATTTTTATATATTTTGTTTTATATATATATATATATATTTAGATATAAATCTTTTCTTACACAAGTAAATGGTTGC